>JAQQZZ010033649.1:0-10645 GCA_030265115.1 Mopalia vespertina | reverse complement strand
TTTCCCGTCTTTCCCTATAATAAGTTAATCAGTGACGAAGCCGACCACGGGTAGGCTCCCTTGAACGGATGTTTACTAGCTAGATACAAGCGTCTGTGGTTCAACACAGAAAACAGAAGAATTTCAGGGGTTCATAGAAGTACTGTTTAAGTATGATAAAAATAAGTAGTTGGGCATGGAAAATTTTTAAAAAATGTTCATTAAAAAACTCAATATTTGGACATCTATGAACTGTCCACATCTGTGAAATGTTTTAATTTGACAAATATTTGGAATTTTTAAGTTATGTAAAATGGAAAGTCGATATATAAATCGATATCAAATTTATTGCAAATGGAATTTATTCATTGTAACTAAATTTATGTTTTACCTAATATTTTTATTGTTTAATTGGTAACTATTCTGAAAAGCCAGACGCCTTTGCTCTGTTATTTATGACGAAAGTCCGATTTCCGTCACTAGTATGCTATACACGGCGCATGCATCAATGTAATGTACAGTACGTATTAATATAACCTTATAATAAGAAACTTGTCATTATTTAAACCGTCAACAATATATTTAATCCCAACAACGACACCATTTGTGTCTCGAGTAACCTGTGCAGTTTGGCTCGTTGAAAATCATCAAAATGCATTTGCAAAATCAACAAAGCGTGGCGTACTTAGCGACCAGAAGCAACTTCAGTTTCTCAAAGTTTTGCTTTACTTCTCAGTAATACAAACCTTTTACAAACCACAGACAGTTACAAAAGCATTAACTGACAGTTCTTTGTTTGCATCGTATCGTAAATTTCAGTGATTGTGTCCAAAAACAAATATGATGTCAGTTTTCATTTCCCCCCGCTTTCGATTCCGGTCACCACGGAAGTGTAATACTGCGCATGCGAAAGGTCATGTAAGGTCGCGGTCTGACACCTGCTAAGCACAATTTTGTATTGTTTTGACAAGTTCGCGTTAGATGCACTAATATATCTTGACACAAGTGATTTTAAAGCAAATGGAATGACCTGTAACAAGTCAGGAACATGTTATATAACATTTGATTGGTTTGTTCTGTCGGAACAGTGTAACGGACACGCCCAAATAGTGTACCAAAGCAGCCACCACTCAGCAATCAACTGCTGTAAACACACTTTGTAAACTTAAGCTTGTTTGCTAATTTAAAGGCATTGTTTTGACTACTAATAATATCAGAACAATGTTAATTACTCCTGTACTGTAGTTAATAATATACTAACTAATGACGGGAAAAGTGGTAGTATTTATCTTAATATTACTGCTTTTGTCAACATTAATGTTTCAGTGCCTACATGTAGCTGAACTCTGTAAGGCTACCTATTAGATATACAGAACTCATTCTAAATAGTAGCTGGTACCAAAAAGAGTTCAACTTCTGCCCTCTGGCTTTAACAGTAGTTTGTTAGAGTGCCTTTACTATAGGCATCGGATGGGAGGGAGCTTCCTGTTGCTCCGGTGCTCTCAGAGCTGTATTGCATCCTGTATTTGTCTGGTCTTGTCTTTTTCCTTTTTCCTGACTTGTCTTGGTTTGTTGACATGCAGTGTCATCAAGAGTGGATTGCTTCACCCATTGGGCTGACACGCATGTGAATGAAATAACCTTAAAGTATGGCGCTAAACCCTAAATCAAACAAATAAACAAACTAGGCATTTGAGAAACAAACTTTTGAGGAGAAAAAAAACACTTAAGCTTTTATGATTGGGGAAATCAATTAATGTTTAAATACATGTGAAATAAACTTACCCTTTATAGCATGGCACCAATCAATCCACCAATCCATCAATCAATCAATCCATCAATCAATCATTAGGCCAAAAGAGCTAATTGTAATGGTACCATTCAAAGAAACTAAAACTTCATCATTTTTACTGACTCATCAGGAGTTAATATATAGCTTAATATTTGTATTAAAATTATCATTTTTCTAATTACAGTATCCTACAAAATTGGGTTCTTCTGTGTTGTAATGTTAATTTAATAAATAATGTTCGATTGACATCAGTTATTATATAGGCACCTTAGCATTGAATGCCATTTGTATTAAATCTTTAAATTGAACAATGGAATAATTGTAATCAGCAACATGTTTAAGGACAGTTTTCTTAGCCAGAAAAGTTCTGATTTGAAAAATTATGAAAAACAACAGCAAACTAAATTGATGAAAGAATGGATTGTAGCTTACTTGTGTTAGTTTCTTTATGTACAATAAAAAAATATATATGAATGGAGTAGTGATACAAAACTAAGTTAGATGGATTGTAACCAGTGTCGCCAGTATTGGAAATCTGCCTGTCAGAAATCCCTATTATGAGAAATTTTGCCTGTCCAAATTTTCAATTTTCATATCTTTCCCATGTTAAAATTAAGAATTTCTACCTGTCATTTTAACCATTTTTAGAAATCTACCCGTCTCAAATGACAGGTGGACGGGTCAATAACCAAGACTATGATTGTAACAATGATACACTTTAAACAACACATTCCTGTGAAACATACAATGTAGGGCCTACATGTTAATGTACAATATTGATAGATTAAAACATCAAAGATAATGAATCTAAACCAGAAACACTTGTAAGCCATAGACTTTGTAACATGCTGGAAGGTGGGACCTAAATCTACCGCCCATATTAGGACATAAGCTTATATAGCCTTAGTAGGCCTACACCATTACACACTTAAATTACAATGAAACCATACATATAACAAGCAAATTTTTCTCTCTTCATTTATTCAAATATAACATGAGTTTATAATGAATAATCTTTGTACCAAAGTACCTAACTTACATTAAAAAAAAACCTAGACAGTTTCAAACCTTGCAAATTCTTGTTTTTCCATAAGTTTCAAACTTTGTTTGATTGAAATTGTACAACAAACTTTAGGTTGTTTCACTCATGGTGTGCCAGCCCACTGGTTTTGAAACCACCTATGACATCACTCAAACAAACAAAGACAAGACAGGACCATCACAATAGTGACAAGACACTTTACAACACAAATATACCATTTTATGTTGCCACTGAGCTCTGTGCACACCAGGGCAACTCCAACTGATAACTATGACATGCTGACTTGAAACTAACAGCCAATATGAACGTACATGTAGTATTGACATGTAGAACTCATGACACATGCATGTTTTCTTGTATGTATCTTTTAGTACTAACTGACTCAGGCCTGTGCTGTTGGGGAGTAGGCCTACAGACCGGACATGGTCTCAACCTGGTTATGCAAACTATATTTAAGGGGACCGATTTATAGGTTTCCCAAATTGTTTTCAGTGTTAGTCTAAATTTGCATTTTGCCACTGATTTTGACCAATTTTGTCAATCCAATCATCAACAATTTTGCTTTGTTTTTCATAAAAGCACATTTATGTATTTAAGAAATCAGCAAAGTAGCGGCTAATGCATATCTCCAGTTATCTGACAATATTTTAGGAGACCTAAAGTACAGGCCTGCTTAATACTGTCAATTATCTCTTTAGTCTTTACCTGTTTAAGATCTCTCTGCAATTCCTGATGGTGGTTTAATTAACCAAAGTATGAAAACTAAACCTCCATATCTTGTTGTTTTGTGACATTGATCTACTATGTCAAGTTGTCCGATTTGAATCACAGTTACTGTCACCTGTCTGCAGTTACAGGTTATGTTCAAAGTAGTTGCAACTTATACTAAATACACCATGGTCTGTAGTGTTGTTTAAATAACAGACACATCATTCACATGTGTTACGTCAGATTGAGTTCTCTGCATAATTACATGTACATTGTAATTCATAACACAAGGTCAATGGGGTCTTTTTGATGTTGTCATTCATTAGTAAGTTAATTATCTTAAATATTGAAAACCAGTTGGAATTTGGACTGCATTGACTATATCTTTGACCCCCCAGCTGTGTAGTGTTTCTTTAGACATTATTTACTGGATGCCCATGGCAGCCCTTGATTGACAGGGGATTGTATCAGGTAAGGTTAATCAATGAGTGAGTGTTGATGTCGTCATCACAAGTAATATTGTTATATTTCAGGAGGACCTTTACAATGGACAGCCCAAAGACAAGGAGAAAACGGACGAAGGGAGACTCTGTTAAGACCAGCAAATCTTTCAATGGAAAATCAAGCTGTGAAAATAACAGTGATATAAGCCAAGCCAAGGTCAGTAAAATCTCCACAGAAGACAGAGAGAAACTGAAGGCCAGCGGCGATAGTGATATTCCAGGTGCAAAGGTAAGCTGGCTGTGGTATATACCGGATGTTTTACTTGTATATAAAAAGGCAATTTTTTGCTTCCTCTGGGATTCTAACATATATATAGATGTATTAACTTATGTGTGCTGTTAATATGAAATTATGTGTACCTTTCTTATGGCTTGTTTCAAAAATTCAAACTTGCATCATCAAGTTTGAGATTAGTAAGCCTGTAAAACATAACCTTCCTTCGTGTCAATCTGCTGTAGATCATTTTGAAATCTGTCTGAAAGAAAAAACACCAGTCATTTCATAATCTTTGGAAATACCTACATGTAATCAAAACAACTCTTAAGAACCTTCATATACCATTTAAGGCAGGGTTGAGTTGGTTAAAACCAATACGATGCTATCTCTGTTTATTATGTACTGGTCAGATACATTCCAGGACATGTAAATTGTAGGTGTTTGTAGGTTACACAGAACTCTCATTATTGTTTGATGAATTTGGGATGGAAAAGTCTTTTAGAAACATCCATGTCTGGATTCAGATCTATTCAAAATTTTGTCTCTATGACTTTATCTACATGAGCGGATTCATTAGTATCTGTTTAAGTTGCCATTCATCTGCCATTGTTAGTAATGTTTGGAAATATAATTATATTTTCAATGCAGAAAAATGAAATGTTATTTGCCATCACCAGGATTCGAACTCAGATCTTTAGCTAATATTCATGCGAAAAGAAACAGCAACACATGAACGCTGATGAAACATTGAGGTTTAAACACACACCCTAGCTTAAGCACTGAGTAAGGCAAGTCTCTTTTGGGTGGAGATTATATGGATAGATGCAATCACTTATATATTGATCATTGGAATGTGTTTGTTATTTTACAGTCATCCAGCATTAGTCTCAAGTTACCTCAGGAGTTTTATAACAAAGACTGTCCAGAGTTAGCCAAAGCTTTACTGGGTCAGTCATTGGTACATGTGCTGGAGACAGGGGAGAGGCTCACTGGAGTCATTGTAGAGACAGAGGCCTACTGTGGTGTAGAGGATAAGGCCGCCCACTCATATAAGGGCAAGAGAACGGAGCGAACTGAAGCCATGTTTATGAAACCAGGAACAGCTTATGTGTACAGTATCTATGGAAGGTACTGTTGTATGAACATCTCTAGCTTCGGTAAGTATACCTCTCATGTGTGCATTAATACTTGATATACATGTATATATAAGTTACAAACAGAACACCAGCATCAGATTAGTCTCTGGATTCCATACATAAATATCTTGGCAAGTCTCTCAAAGTCCTATTCATGCCATTCTTTAAAATTACCTGTGTTTCTGGTAACCCTATCGACCCATCAAAAACTGAAAATATTGGATCAGTGGTTTTATTATATATTTTTTTTTTTTCATTTTAAGAGAAATAAAATATTATGAAAGCCAAACCTTGCCCGAGCTGATATCTTTCAACGATTTTCTTCAAATGGTTGATTTTTTTTTAAAAGCAGCATTGATTTTCTTTTTCAATAAATAAGTATTCAAACATTAACAGAACTAAATTTAGCGATACCAGAAGTGTATCCCAGGACTTAAGTATTGCCCTTGTCATAAAAAGTGGATAAAAGTTATCAATCTCTACCAGAGTTGTCATTCTTGCCATAATTTGTGCACAATATTCTGACTTCTGCCTTTTGTGTTTTCTTTACCATGCCCAAGGATAAACTTTTCCCATATTGTGTCATGCTTGATTTTGCTGGCATAATGATGCGGGGCACAAATGACACACTGCTTTCACACGGCTGACATATTGCTGAGTTAGCTGTTAAAATACCAATCAAACAAATGTTTAAAGGGATAAAGAAAAAAAAAAAAGGAAAAAAAAAAATTGCCTACCTACCCATGTTTTTCATGGGTTCATAACCCGAAACACAGATATTTTTAAGGACGGCCTGTAAGTTAATCCTATATTAAACGACAACAGACCATGGTGCTGTAGGATATACATTTGGATGCCTGGTGTTGTTGTTCTCTGAAATAAATTAAGAACTGGAGGGTCGACCTTGTTTTTATCAAATGGTTCTTGAGCAGATACGACAATTGTATAATACTCCTGTTTACAGTGATTTTTTCTGGTTTTACTTTCTCCTTGAATGTATATCAACATTTTATAATCCAGGCAATTTTCCAAAATCTTAAATTTAATAATGTCAGTTGATTCATAAATTGCTGCTTTGTGGGATAGGTCTCGGATCCTATTAAGTGACTACTTTATAATTATTTTTGGTCATTTTCTTCTCAGGTGAAGGTTGTGCTGTATTGTTACGGGCTATACAACCAAAAGAGGGTATAGATAAGATGAAAGAAATGCGAGTTAAAGCGAAGAAAAGCCCAAGTAAGCCTAAGCCACCAAAGGACAAAGACCTCGGAAACGGACCTTCTAAATTGTGCATGGCCTTAGACATTAAGAAAGAAAAAGTCAATAAACAGGACTTGATTACAAGCAAAGAATTATGGGTTGAAAAGGGAGACAACTTGGATACTTTGAATGTTGTCATCAGTAAACGCATCAATATTAATTATGCCGATGATTGGGCTGATAAACCACTCCGGTTTTATATGCTTGATAATAATTGTGTAAGTGTTAGAGATAAAGAAGCTGAAAAGGCTGTAAGATCTGGCATCTTATAGTCATTAACATTCTAATATTATTTTCAGCTCTTGTCCAGTAAACATCATCAACTCTCCAATACTTTACACTTTGTCGAAAGGACAATCAGTGTGCTACTCAAATTTGTTTGGCAAAATCATCTGAACATTTTTACCTCGGTATCGATTTTGTCTGGTTTAAATATGAACCAAAACATACCTGTAGAATAAAGTTCTATTTTGAGATTGTTAATCATATATATATATATTCATGGAGGCAAGCAAATTTTTCTCTCTTCATTTATTCAAAATATATTCATCAAAGTTTATTTTTGTATACAAGCTTAGCATTTTAAGGAGCCAAAGTTATCTGGTACTTAATTTTTTTAATTCTTTTGAAAATTAGGCAGCATTTTTATATCTATATGTATTTTATTATGAGTTATAGTCCAATATTAACGGTTTTCCATGAAATGTGTTTGATGTGTACTCGACTCGTAAATGAAAGATAATGAAACATTCTGCATTTTGTACTGACATGTAAATGTGTGTAGATCTTCTTGATATTAATAAAATATTTATCACTCATGCTTAGAAGTGTACCTCTTACCTGACTTTAAAATCAAACCATAAAGCATTCAGCCTCGTCATATGTTAATGTGACAGCTCAAATCTGCCGTATGGAATTAATGTACCACACTGCATTCTACATCCAAAATTCCCCCCTTTGCTCCTAATTGGGCCCACAGGTTTAGCATGTGTCACATTTAACAGTATTGCACCTGGTCGAGGAAACTGTCATTACTGAGTACTGACTTAACATACCCACAACGCTTCAAAATACTTATGTATTGGCGTAAATGAAATCGAATCAAGTCAAAATCCGGTTATCCCCAAATAATATTGGCATCAACTATGTCCAAACAATAATGTGATTGGATTAACAAATGTCCCTTGATTTATGCAGTGACTTGGTGTCTAAATCTACGTAGTGACTTTGTGTCTAGATTTATCCAGTGACATGTCTAGATTTATCCAGTGACATGTCTAGATTTATCCAGTGACATGTCTAGATTTATCCAGTGACTATGTCTAGATTTATCCAGTGACATGTCTAGATTTATCCAGTGACATGTCTAGATTTATCCAGTGACTTGATGTCTAGATTTATCCTGTGACTTCATATCTAGATTTATCCAGTGACATGTCTAGATATAGTGATTTGATGTCTAGATTTTCAGAATGACTTGATGTCTAGATTTATCCAGTGACTTGATGTCCAGATTTATCCGGTGATTTGATGTCTTGATGTACAAAGTGATTTGATGTCTAGATATACAGCGACTTGATGTCTAGATATACAGTGACTTGATGTCTAGATTTACATAGTGACTTGATGTCTAGCTTTACATAGTGACTTGGTGTCTAGATTTACAGTGACTTGATGTCTAGCTTTACATAGTGACTTGATGTCTAGATATAGTGACTTGATGTCTAGATTTACATAGTGACTTGATGTCTAGATTTACATAGTAACTTGATGTCTAGCTTTACATTGTGACTTGATGTCTAGATTTACATAGTGACTTGATGTCTAGATTTACATAGTGACCTGATGTCTAGATTTACATAGTGAATTGTTGTCTAGATATCCAGTGAATTGATGTCTAGCTTTACATAGCGACTTGATGTCTAGATATACAGCGACTTGATGTCTAGCTTTACATAGTGACTTGATGTCTAGCTTTACATTGTGACTTGATGTCTAGATTTACATAGTGAATTGTTGTCTAGATATACAGCGACTTGATGTCTAGCTTTACATAGTGAATTGTTGTCTAGCTTTACATAGTGAATTGATGTCTAGCTTTACATAGTGAATTGATGTCTAGCTTTACATAGCGACTTGATGTCTAGCTTTACATAGTGACTTGATGTCTAGCTTCACATAGCGACTTGATGTCTAGCTTTACATAGCGACTTGATGTCTAGCTTTACATAGCAACTTGATGTCTAGCTTTACATGGCGACTTGATGTCTAGATGTATGCTGTGCCTGTCAGAAAATGTTCAGATTTACCCTAAACATCAGTCAAGCTTTGTAAATCTCATGAACATATGGTTTCCATATATTATTATACCAGATAAAATGCTTTTCTACATAAATAAAGCAATACAGAAAAAAATAGCAACTAAAAGAAATCAAATTCACGTGATAGATGACAGGTTTTTAATATGTATTTAATATTGTATTATACAATTTTATACAGGATTTGTTAATAAACATTTTTTTATTTTATACAGTCCATCACATGTAATCCAAAAGAAAACAGATTAAGAATTATCTTGATGGCACATAAGACTTTCAGTATGTTGAAGTAGTTCAAGTACACAATGTAGTGAGGTCGGCTTTTACACAGAATAAAACTGATTGGGTTCTGCATAGAATCAAATGAGTTGGGCCCACTGAAGCATTTTGTAAAGAATATATGAAAATGTTTTGTACAAGTTTGGTTTGTCAATGCTTCACTATAACCATATAACATAGTCACATTATTGTGCTTTTCATCTTGTTTGCATCAGCAAAGCATTTTGAATTCTTCTAAAAAACATTTGACACAAACAATTGGGCTCAAGAAACCACATTAAAAATACAGAATGAATAATTGTAAAGCCAATGAGTACAAGTAAAAGTTGGTCACTTTTGTCGAAAAAGTTTGCTGTTTTCAACAAATACTGATGCATTAATCTAATGTTGGAAGAACCATTGTCAGCCAATCATACACCAAGTATTAAAAAAAAAACGGTTTGCAAGTTGACAATATAGATCAAGTTTATTATTGTTCAGTGATTGGAATCTGTCACAACCGTAAAGGTTCAATACATCAAATTAAGACAAAATTGGTGAATGAAGACAAACTATATGTACAGTCAAACAGAATTTAAACTCTGCTTAAAGAGAAAGTTGTTATTAAAAGACAAGATGGCGTTATATTTTAACATAAAAGGCTGTGGCCGGATCTTCATGACTGGATGTAATTATCACCTCGCGGAACTTGTCAATCAATGTCAGCAGTTGAGAACGACGGACATTCTCGTAGTACATGATCTCTTCCAGATGATGTTTACCGTTGAAATACGGCCGCAGCCTGAAAGATAGATGTACAAAAATATTGGCTCTGGATTTTATCTTGACAAGAAATAGGCTAGTTGAACTTCAACAGAGTCTTTGTCTGACAATCGAATGACCTGGGTCCTTATTTAGCAGTGAGTGAACATTAGTTTTCTATCAGAACAAAAACTACTTCATATTTTCTATTATATTAATGTGACTATTTAGTGTGGAGTATAAAGTCGTCATGACGTTATACAAGTGAAATTCCCTTTAACATCAGATTGAACACCAATCAATCAATTGATTGATGCAGGCAACATAACCAAGAGATTGATTGATTGGTGTTTAACGCCGTGCTTAAGGGTATTTCATTTATAAGACGGTGGTGAATTCCAACAATTATTGACACTAGCACAACCAAAATGTGAAGAATTTCCATAATGTTGGAAAGTTAATTTTCCTCCAGTGCTAAGACAGCATTGCTACAAACTGCCCTTAGCCAGAGGGCCATAACCAAGAGATTTTCTATTTCGGTTCAGGTAACTTTTATGTGTTGCAGGCCTCGAAATAGTAGATGATCGAACCGCGATCGATCACCTGTCGATCGCCTAAACTGAATTTCAGGAGAACGATTTTTCGATCATCTTGTGCTTTTCAGTTGATC
>JAQQZZ010033638.1:0-10646 GCA_030265115.1 Mopalia vespertina | reverse complement strand
GAATTTTTGAATTGCATTTGACAGAAAAATGTTTACTTATGTAGAAAACACGGTTTTTGGGTGGTCTTGTCCTTTAAGGGTGAAGGAATCCACCAGTAACATGCTTGCAACACAATAGACAATACAGTACACAATACAAATGCATCAAAATAGACAATACAAATGCATCACAAACAGTTCAGCAGACCTGCCTTCCCTAGAAGAAATTTATGCATAAAATATATATTTTTTAGGAGTTTTTCTTATCATTTTGTGTTACAGCATAGCACAGAATAATAATTTTTGTGTGTGTTTTGATGGCCCTTTGGTGTAATTTACATAAATTATGTGTACAAAATACTCCAGAATACACCGTGTAGGAGGGTCTGGAGCGGCTTCATGTTCATTGTTGCCCCTTTGCTGGGAGAGCTCCCTCTCAGCCTTCCGCGACTCCAAAAGGAGACTCGAAATGTCAAAAAGGGGGCAGTACAGGCATTCCTCTGACATCAAAACTGTCAAGAGTCCTGTTCTTTTCAGAAACATCACAACAGATAAATGTTTTGGGATTCCATTTGATAGTGAATCTCAATTGAGAAGATGGTCCTTTTTAAAAGAAAAAGTTACCTCCCTTACCAACATTTATTGACTTATTCAAATAATGTCTGATCACTGGTTTTTGAACAATTCATTATTTTGGTTTGTCACTCTGTAAGTTTTTGATCTGAATGAAGTAAAAATGTTATGAGCTAGGAGCTTCTTCAATAGCTAGGAGAAAACAGCTTCTCCAGAGACCTGTCTGAAGTATAATTAGGACGTGTTTTAAACAGTCACGTGATGGTCTCAAGCGTTTGAAAACCAGTGATCGGAGTATACAACTAATGTAAATATGAGAAATTTTTCTAAAGTACATGTACAGAGTACCACTGTGAGTTAAAAAGTGTCCATTAACACAACCCAAGTAAAATCTCAAATAGGTCCCTGATAGTGTCTTGTCGTAGTTAGATCCTTCGTATTCATGTTATGTGTTCCGGCTCAGACTTCACACTCTGTGGGGTTCATGGAATGTCACTAGCATTTGACCAATATAAAGACATGATACTGCTAGTTTTTGTGAGCAGCTCTATGATTGGTCAATTTACACCAAACAATTGACGATGCTATAAACCTGAGTTTGTCAGATCTACATACACTACCACGTTCTATGTTATTGTCACATGCTACAAATGGAGGGTTTTCATTGGACAACACATTCACATGTATAATAATATACAATTAATAAGACGTCTACAATTTTAAAAAGTATTTATTAAATTTCAGAGAAAAAGCAATGTTGAAATATTTGATGTTTGATACATTCCATAAAATACATTTAATAATAAAAACAAAAATCGCCATTCTTATTCACATTCTTAACAGCATGTTTTAGTTAGTCCATCACTACAGCTTACAAATAAAGTACATCCTTAGCAAAACACATACCTTAAAATGTTTATGCTTGCAATATTTTATCATAGTAAAGTATGTACACGTTATATGGGAATTAATTTCTGTTTAATAAGCTCAAAAGCTAGCTGTGGAATTCCTTAATCCACATATAACAACCACCCAGCCCCATTTAAATCTTTTTGTTACCACCTTACAGGAGCACGTTATGCAAAATGGCATATTTTATCCAACTAATCAGTCCAGTTTCAAGCCAGTAGTAAGTTTTTTGAAATACCAGTTTTAACCATTTATTTATAAATGAAGTGCCCTACCCCCAAGGAAACTTGCAAATAAATTTAACAGATTTTAGCAGTTGATAAATTAATTGCTTAGGTCATAAATTTACAGTCTTCTCCCTTTACTTATTTTACGTGCGGAGTTGTCTCCCTATTGAAGCTTAGCTCTTCAGTTCAGATTTGTTTTCCTTAGCTATGCTTCACAGCAGGATTGTCTTTTTCTCTAGGCAAATTCTCTGTTGCGCAGGATAATTGGTGCCACCAGGGTCCAGACATAGAGTAGAATACAGACCCAGCTAGAAGAAATCTTCACCCACATTGATGGGGAATTCAAATTCAGAGATTTAAAGTCTGATGACGGCCTGAAAAATCAACAAAATTTGAATGGTTTTAATATGAACAGAAATTACGAGTACAAAACATGGTTAAAGGAAGATATCATGGGCATAGATCAGATCAAAGTCTAGCTAATCAGTATCCGGGATTGGCTTTTTCTAAATGCTATAGTTTCCTATAACAACAGCCATTGACTAACTGTTATGTACAGACGGACTTTTTAAAGAGCACCTCTGCAAACTGACTCATGCTGTCATAAAGTCAAAATGTTAAGAGACTCTCACACTTCGCACTTTTGAATTTGGACAGGACTTGCTTACATTTTTATACTATTTCCCATAAATTAAACGTATGTATAGCAAACTAAACAAGCTGAGTAGCTAGCCGGTCCACCACTAGAGGCTTTTTTTTTTTAAAATATGCTCATAAGCCCAGTCAAATCACCTTTTCCTGCTTTTGTTTTAGAACTATTTTTTTCTTCAAAGTACCAAAGAGTTAAAGTTATGGTGATTATCACCATTTTGGTGCGATATGCAATGTTGGCCATAATTACGACAGCTAGCAAAAATTTTGAATTGAGTATTTTGGTATAAAATGCTTCGTGGAATCATTCCCAATTTCTTTTCCGAGAACGTCAAGACCTACTCCATGTAAAATACAATATCTCTGTGTATTGTTGTTGTCTTTGTAGAATAGAACCCTACAGCTTTGTTGTATTTCAAAAACAAAACAAATATAGTTTATGTATGATTGGGGTTTAATGCCGTTCTTATATTTTGTTTGATTGGGGTTTAACATCATACTCAAGGGTATTTCACTTATATGACGACGGATTGTCCACTTCACACAGCTCCTTGCCTTACTACGAGAGGAAACCTCGTAAAAACCACCCCCGTTCTTATAGGACTGAGTGCCAGCACAATGGTAAAGGAAACAACCCTGGACACGACTGCAAACAAACAAAGACAAGACAAGACAATCATGATAAACAATCCAAACACATCACAAACAGATCGGCTCAATGTTGCCCCTGAGAGGACCATACAGCCTCCCCCCAACCCTCCGCCAATACAAATATATACATGCATCATTAATTTAAATTGTTGAATTATTACACAAGCTTCACTAAAATTTTGAGTTGTACTTACTTGTACCAGTTGGTTAATGTCATCATAATGTACAAGGCACCCAAACATAACATGAAATGGAAGAAGGAGTAACTGTAAGCCACGCCCTCCTCTTCGTTATCATAGACGCTCTGTCCCTTCTCCTTGTCATCGGAACTGTCAGAGCCAGCGGAACCTGGAGAATCACACAAAAACATAACCTTTAACCTTTCTCAAGAACATTTCAATAGGTGTTATAAAGTCTTATTTATATCACCATGAAAAATGACATCTGCACGTTTGACCAAATGAGCCAGCAGCAGATTTCTAGACAAGTAAGCTTTATTCAACACTATGATACCTCTAAGAAACTTACAATTTTAATGGTGTACACGACCACATTAGCTAAGAATGCTTAAAAAGAGTAGTCAGGAATAAATCCAGCTTCTGTTAGCCTTATTTTTTCTGTCTGATTAGTGTTTTATGTCGTACTAAAGATTATTTCACTCAAACGACGACATTCCAGCCCAATGGGTGAAGTAAACCACCGGACAACAAACAGTGACATAATTACAATCACAGGACATTACAGGACTCCAAAAACATAACAGCTTCCTGCTGCCCCTTAGCTCTTTTTTAAGAGCACCAGGGCAACATGAAGCTCCTGCCATCCCTTGAAACTTTGAATTAAATGAATTAACTTTTTACAGGACCTCACAGCAGTAAAATTAACTGATATTCACACACAAGTTGACACAACAGAAACATAGCCCAGATGATAGTATGTTTATAAACGACAGACAGAAAGCTAAGAGCACATGCACCGGGGTCTGTTGCTCGAAAGACGATTAGCCGCTAACACCAGATAAAATCGCTAATACCGGGTTAGAGCTAGACCTTCAGTGTGGCATGACATCATCTAATAGCGGAATAAATTTAATAGCGCTTTGAGCAACCGGCCCCCGTACAACAAATATCAAAACTTGAGAGGTTAGAGTATTGTTAACCTTATGATAATCTAAATGGATTCTTAAAGACATCAAGTAAATAAATCAGACATAAAGTTAATAAATCAGACTTTGCGATTTAATCTAATCCACTAATCTGATCCACTTTTATTGTGCATATTAAGCAATCTACGTGTACAGATGAACTTTTAAAGTTTTTACCAGCAAAATGCTATACCTGACAATGAACACTACAACATACCTGTAGACTTCATGCAAACAAATGAGTCAAAGAGGATAAAAACATGAAGATTGGAGATATAGGAGAGCCAGGACAAGCCTGTGCTGTAGGGAACAACAGACATGATAGGGTTTGTTTGTTTGATTCGGGTTTAACGTTGTACTCAAGGGTATTTCACTTATATGACGACGGATTGCCTACTTCACACTGCTCCTTGCCTTATTACGGTGGAAAACCGGCGATTGCCGGAGCCACATCTTGTGACTCACTCATATACCTGAGGGTCGACAGACGGACATAGATCCTGTGAACAGTACATCGATTTGTTTGTTTGATTGGGGTTAAACGTCTTACTCGAGGGTATTTCACTTATATGAAGACGGATTGTCCATTTCACACTGCTCCTTGCCTTATTACGATGGAAAACTGGGAGGAAACCTCATAAAAACCACCCCCGTGATTGCCGGAGCCACATCTTGTGACTCACTCATATACCTCATGGTCGACAGGCAGACTCGATCCTGTGAACGGTACATCGAAGTAGGCTCAGAAAGCGCACTCGCTAGCCCCTAAGCCACGGTCACGGGCCCCAACCATAATATGAAGTACTATACTCTGTTGGAAGATTTATGTTCCTCCATAGATAACAGCATAAATATACTTCAATTACACTGCCCTTAGCCAAAAGTTGAGGAAAACTGATCACATTGCCTAAAAATGCATATACATGTGGATCAAAATGTCCTAATTTGTAACAGAATTTCAATATAATGAAGGCAAGGATAAGACTGAGGTGGTTTCAAAGCAAACAGGGCAGAAAAGCAAGACTTTCCATATATGGGAGGTTATAAATAAGAACAAGAAGAAAAGCAGTCATAGATTAGATTGCTAGAAGACTGTACAGAACAGACATAGGCCTACCGATATAACAGTTTACAACAAATGCAATTGATTATTAAAATGTGCATCTTCATAGAAACGCCGAATCACACACCTGGTGCTTTCGCCAACAGGCTCAACATTCCATCAACAGAGGTATAGTGACTCAATAAAGAATGACACAAATTATCTCTCATGTCAAAGCTGCTTAACTGCTCATGTATGCGAAGTACTGACATAGGTACGATAAACTAACCCTTTTTACAGAAAACGTAAAGCTAACTCTCTGAGATATAGAAAAACATACTTGGAATAGATTCAAAGCATCGAGTCAATTTACAAATCTCCCCCAACACTTCATGAAGCAAGGTAAACTACATCCACAACTGATGACTCGAATGTGTGTGAGATTAAAAGAGACTTATTTATTCCCCATGGAACATAAAGCTGATTTTTTTTTAACATGATGTAGTGCTTTCCATATAAATGATTTCTATATAAATCAATCAGCTTTTGAGAATTTTCTTATAAAAAAATCATCCACGAAAAAGACAATAATAATGTATTTGAAGACAAGAATGATCTTTTCATTCGTCACATTTCAGAGTCAGAATTCCTTTTATGGCTTTTGTACAAAATTCTGATGGATGAAACAACGATCAGCATGAGAAAGCGAATAGCAATGTATAAACATAACCACTTTATCGTGTGCTTAAGTATTTAAATTTGTTAAATATATATTTTAAGAAAAACTGAAATCATAAACATAAGTCGTATTCCTATTTTCTTCATTTGATCTAGACTTAATGTGCAAATTTCATTGCAAAATCAATGCAGTAGTTTCTGCAGACTGTAAAGCAGACAAAAAGGAAAACATGAAAACAAATGTGCCATGAATGCAATTAGTTAAAAAAAAAGACTTGAGTATGGTTGATAATTAACAAGCTCTCTTTTGTGTGTTGATTTTGTGTGTAGCAAGAAGAAATTAACCTGAGATTTGTTCCTGATATTTAAGCCCGTGTTTAATGCATCTCCTTGTTTCTAAAAGTGCTTTCGGAACTTTGGCGACCAACAGCCTATATTGTCTGCTTCCAGCTTAACACCTGCTACTTCAAATTATACTGTAATCCCTATATCGCTATATGTAAAATCCCTAGGTGTAAAATAACTACAGGACAGGTACAAAGTATATTCAGTTTGTAATAAAAGTCTCAAGTCCTTTCTATTGGTTAAGTAATTTGATACTGCAGTATTTTCCAATCTTATCCAGTCCCAACCTGATTTAAGTTCAATGTTTTTGAATTCACTTAACACACATTAAGATTCAAATTCAAAGTCTGGATAATAGTGTGTGTGGTACACACAGTGGAGCAAAATAGGTTTGCTATCCCTATAAAATGCACATAAAACAAAATTGAGTTTATTGACTGGTGTTAAATGCCAGAAAAGTAATCCAACAGTATAAATTTATACCAACATATCTGAGGTCAATTTTCTTCCAGCTCTTAGTGAAAAGAGAAAACATGCAACCATCCCAATAAGAAATCCTTTCCTCAAAAATGTCTAATAATGTACACCTGTATTTTCAAGATATATTTCAGGTAAATTCAGCAAATGTTTAATTGTTGTAAATCATCTCAAAGTTCTTTTACAAAGAATTATCAACTAGTTGTGGAAATATCAAAGCATCAACCAAATGTGTTTGAGGAGAAACTCTGAAGTTTGTTTGCTTACAAAAGAAATGCCCCAATTTCCCTACAAGACATAATATCTAGGTCCTTAAGACAACTTTAAAGCTGTAAAATTATGACAGAATTTCAGGTGATATAAGGTAAGCAAGTTTAAAAATAAGTCCATCAATACTGTGTGTACCACAAGTGGGCCATCTCACATTACTACCCCAATGGCAGGAATTAAGAGGCAAATTTTGAAGGGTTAAGGTCTCCACAGTGTTCAATCATCAACTTTGACATAAGACTTCAGAGTTCATATACACTGTATCAAAGTATCTCGTGTGACAGTCTTGGCCTAGTAAGATTAAAAACAATTTCCTATCTGATATTTATAATAATGTTAACTACATGTATTGGATCACACAATAGTTTATATACTGTTTGTAACTGTTTATATGCTGATAAAAAAGATGGAAGACTTCCTCTTTCTCAAAATATTATCTATTACACTCTGATCTATTTATTGCCCCAAAACGTCTGATTTAGGCTTTCTTAAAAAAATGCAACACTGATGAGAAATGGACAACAGAAATCGATGCATAAACATTCTATTGAGATTTACCAATTTAGTATAACATTTGTAAGGTTATATTACATGCAATTTATAAATGAAAGCATTGGCGGAAAACAACCCCAAGGTGGTTCTTTTGTCTCAAAACTGGTATTGTATCAGAAGACCTATAGCTACCCTGAATAATCAAGTCAAGTGTTATCAGACTCGTGTGTAACAGGTGTCATTTGCTAATCATTGTTGCTGTCGCATACCCCTCTCTGGTGGGTTAACCATTATGTTGACGATACAGAATATAATGGCTCCAAACTGCTTTTCAACTTTTTAAAATTGTTTCAAAAACAAAAAACCTATGAATTTTTTTTTGTTGTATTTATCATAACTTTTGAAAAAAAAAAGAACTATTTTTTTTACATTTTACATAGCGATTTTTTCAATGCTATAGGTCAATCGTCATCTTTACTGTGATGTACAAAAAATGTATCATGTGAAACAATAAAGTAGTTCCAATCCTAAGCTAGAGATGAATGGTCTGTGGGCCTTCATAGTTCATAAAAAGTGAAATTTAATGTGACTTCAGCACACAGTTTCAAACTGAACAAGGAGAAGAAAATACTCAACGATAACACGAGTAAAGAGTATATGACCAGTTTCCATTCTAAAAATGCAAACAAACACAGAGAACTTAAACAAACCTTTAGTCTTCCCACATTTACACTGATTTCAGCGCATGCCCCTACAGCTGCAGGCATTCGAAAGCAAATCGGTCCTTCTATTGCTGTATACCAGCCCAATGCCATGAATACCATAGCAGAAGAGATGGCCATTTTGAGGAGGAGAGAATAAACTAGTAAAAAACTGAGCATCATTAGCTTTGGGGCCACAAAGCTAAATTCCAAAAAGAACCCAATAGATCTTTTATACCGCAGAATATTTCTCAGTTCTGAGCTGAAATGATATTTGAACAAATACTGTTTTTTTAAATTCAAAAATAATTGTAATACTTTAAAATTTATAAAGTTTTTAAAGTGTTTTTGCAAATTTTAAAACACACTAATTAAAATGTTTTTTTGTTAAAATAAAATAAATATAATGGATATAAATAAAGTACTGACACAATAGTCTTTTCATTGTACACCAGTGTTTTTAGAAACAAAAAAAAGAATAGAATGATAAGTTCTAAACCTAATGTCTTGTACAAAGTAAAAATGTTACTTTAATAACAAAAAATAATCTTACGAGAGAGCAGTGGCTTTGGATTATTAATTTGAAGTTTTATAAGCATGGATTCAGTGCTATTTCCCCAATACCTTTTCCCAATGACAAGAATAAGTCTATACTTAGAAAGGACTTTGGTACAATGTACACCGGGATGGATTAAAGCAACAGAGGAAGAAACATAAGCAGGGTCCGCATTCATAAAACTACTTACATATTTAGCCAAAATTTAGCCTTTCATTTTCCATTGAAAAACAAAAAAATGTATAATAACAAGTTTCAATTTAAAAATTACGCTTACAATCTAGTGATTAACACCACAAAAAATGAAGAAATATAGAGTTTATGTATTTAAATTGATGTTTGAAAATTGGCTAAGTTTTACTTAACTTTAAGAAATACTTAAGAAGCTTTTTGAATACCAACCCAGGGCCCGTATTCATAAAACTACTGAAGTATTTCTTAAAGTTAAGAAAAACTTAGTGAATTTTCAATCAGCATTTTAGGTACATGAACACCATCTTGCTGAACTTAAAATGATCTCAAATGAAAGATTATGAGTGAAATTTATAAAATGTGAACTTAATTATTTCATATTTTACTTTTTTCAAGGGAAAATGGAAGGCTTAAACTTGGCTAAAAATTGCTTAACTTTAAGAAATACTTAAGTAGCTTTATGAATACATGCCCTGATCTATCTTGCAAGTCACAAAGGTATTTTAAAAATTAAAATGTTTTTGAGCATCTTGGCTTGGTTTGTTTAATAGGGGATAAACGCTGTACTAAAAGATGATTCCAATCACATGACAACCTGCCAGCCCAATAGATGAAGGAAACCATCCTGGGCGCCACTGGTAACAAACAATGGACAAGTACAGGACAATCACAAGATGTAATACAAAGACATAAACAGATTGGCTTCATGTTGCCCCTTAGCTCGCAGAGCACCAGGGCAATAGGAAGCTCCCTCCCAACCCTCCGCCGAGCAGTTAGAGTTATTGATTGATTGATTGAGGTTTTACGTCATGCTTAAGGGTATTTCACTTATTTGATGGCAGTGTATTCTTACAATAATTGACACTTGCACAACAGAGATGTGAAGCGTTTCCATAATATTGGAAAGTTAATTTTAAAGATAGCATTGTCTCTCTTCAAACAAACTGCCCTTAGCCAGAGGGCCAGTGACACTTGGAAAGTGAATTCATGACAACATTAGAAAGGTGCGATGTGACGTGGTAATTTTGCTTTTCATAATTTAAATTACCTTGGGGATGGTCTATCCCTGAGTTTAGAACGACTGTCATAGAAGCTATCATGTTCCAAATCCCTGGACAAGGGAGCAGCTCTACGAGATACACCAAAACCACGAGAGTCCAGTAGAGAATCTCTACAACAATAAAACATTTATATATCCAATTACAAAGCAAATTTTTCTCTCTTCATTTATTCAAAGTATATATCCAATTAATGAATACCCTAAGCACATTAATTTTCCAGAAGTATGTACGAGATGTGCTCTGAGTTACCAATTTAAAACACTTTATAGAGGAAAATAAATTTAATTTTAATTAAGTTTAATTGGAGCCAAATGAAGATTTTATGAAGTAAATTTGTACAAAAAAATTTAAAATAAAAATATAAAGATGATCAATAGTCATTTTAATTTTAAAGTATTTTATGTTTACCAATTCTAGTTAATGTTTTGAAATAAATACCAAAAGCATAATACCAAGTTTAAAATGAGTTAGCAATGTTATTAAAAGTGCTTGTAACAAGTGAAGTATAAGCCAGAAATCAAGATTTGTTTGTTTGTTTGATTGGGGTTGAATGTCGTACTCAAGGGTATTTCACTTATATGACTCCTTGCCTTATTACAGTGGAAAACCGAGAGGAAACCCCGTAAAAACCACCCCCGCGATTGCCGGAGCCACATCTTGTGACTCACTCATATACCTGAGGGTCGACAGACGGACTC
>JAQQZZ010033627.1:0-10647 GCA_030265115.1 Mopalia vespertina | reverse complement strand
TCACCTAAAAATTCGTCCATAAAATTGCTACTTTGGAAGCTATTTTAAAGGCTTGGAAATTGTGTCTGAGAGTCAGAGGATTGATTTCCCAGTCAGAAAGCATCAAGATTTCTCAGAAAACATGAATTTGTCTGTTTACATGCTGTAATATTGTCACAACTAGCAAAATTTTAAGCTTTGTTCATAGACGAAATTTTAGGTGATTTACAGAAACAAGAAAAAATAATTACCATTATACATATTACATCAATATAATATATTAATAAGCTAAAACCACTATTGAACAAATGATATAATCATTATCAACAATACCATAGTACAGCCTGTACAGATACAAGCTCCATATAATTACCATGATAAGTAGCCATTGAAGTACTAATTCCTGGCATGGGATTCTATATCTGTCTCTCTATTTTCACATACAAATAAGCATCAACTGATTTTTAAAACAAACCAAGATTGACTATTCTAACTTGAAAATCTGTGTAGGACTCAAACCAGATGAAATTACCCATGGGAGACACCGTCACTGTTTCTCGGCAGATGAACACTTTCTGCAGTCGGATAGAGAGCTCGTAACATTTCTTCTCGCGTGAAGTCCGGCACGTTGTTAACAAATACACATCTGGAGTCAAAAATACCTGAAAAACATTGTTAAAATCCAGTACTTTTTAATAGTTGTACAATCATCAGAGAAATGACCTCGGTATAGCCTGGTAAGTGGTAATAACTAATTTACATGCAAACCTGGGGAAAAAGCATGAATATAGTACAGCATTTGGAACATTAATTATTAAAACAATTGCAATCTGCACATAGAGACCATCTGGCATTCACATTCAAATCGACCTTCTGTCATCAACACTGTCCAATATTATCCAGCAAAAGGTTCCTTCCAGGTTGACATCAGTTCAGAGAGGTAGGACAATTATTTTAGGACATCGCCAATAGAGCCAAACTGAGAAGCATGTTGGCAAAGATCTGATTAATTTAGAAGCCCAATTACTTTTTGTCTCCAAAGGATTGTTCTTTCAGCAAAATACAGGATCATGGTTTGAAGTTGTAATTTATTAACTGTGAACAATAATGGATAAAATCCAAATTAATTGCAGCATAAATTCTGTTTTCAGTTAGGGATCTGTTTGAATATGCCATTTTAAAATTTAAAGTTACACATTGAATTTTCTTCATATGATCTACCTTTGATTTGTCTAGTGAGATGTTAAGGGCCAGGACTTCATTGGATTATCCACATTTAAAATCGCTAACTATTATAGTGAATTGATTGCTTGTTCCAATGGTGTTTAATTCCATACTCAAGAGTATTTAACTTTATGACGACTTTGCATTGCTGGAAATTGATTGAGTGGAAACATTGTCACCCCTTGTTTAACTCAAACAAAAACATGGACTTCCATGTAAAAGTTTTGAAGCTGTTGTAATCAGGCTATATATGGAAAACACATACTGAAACAGTATGCCAGAACTTTGTTTTTACTTCAAGTGAGAGAGCTGTGGTTTGCATATATTTCAGTTAGGTAACCTTGATGTTTCCACAGAAATTAAGATTGGCTATATATGATATCACTGTCCATACTACATGTATTTAGATTCAGAACCAGTACTCTATGTGCAAAGATGCACGCATAGTGTTTAATACAATAAGTAGGTTGAAGCCTCTGTTGATGTTTTTGTCCACCATTCCTTTCTGTTTGGAAACAGCAACTTTGGTCGATCCAGGCAGTCACAGCCAGTTTTGTAGAGAAACTCTCCTGGTGATGGTGAAGAACTATCATTTAATCAGGGCCGGTTGGCATCTGAATCACCATTGAAGTATCTCCTGCCCAAATGTTTAGGAGTGGGTTGTTGTCCCCTCTCAAACTAGAAGAATCATTCAGAAAAGTACCCAGAATGGCAGTCAGCTGTTATTGTAGAGTTATCTTGACAGAACGTCTCCAAACGGGACATCAGAGCAGGGTCTGCAAGGAAGTATTAACCTGGAGCACATCTAGAACTGGATCCACATCAGTATAAACAAACATCATCAGTACATACAGCAACAGTAGCCATATAAAGGATATGCTGAATCTGGACAAGGAACCAGAACAGGAATTCCAACGGTGTTGTACAAAATGGGGTTTGAAGCTAGAAACCTTCTGACAAAATCTATATTTACAAGTCATATCTTTCTGACATATCAGACAGAATAGAGCCAATACAAATATTAGTAATGGCTTTGTAATTATAATTTAAAATACTGCTTAAACATCAAGTCTACATAATTGTTGTATAATAAACATTCTTGTTGTAGATGACCTGTTGAATGAATGACCCTTGAAGGCTGGCATTCAGTGCTGGGTATTTAGAACATGAGGGTTGTGGGTTGCATGCACAGGTATCCAAAATGTCAGATAGAAAATGTCTTTTCATCTCTCAAAGCAGGATAGCAGGATGTTCAGCTTATCGTCTTCAGCATTACTGCTCGGCACCTGCTCTCGTCACAATAAAACGTCTAACCAGAACAGAATCCACTAGTTGTACATCTTTCCGCTTCCACATTTATATGGAGTCATTTCTTCCACATTTTGAGTACAAAGGGCAGAAATACACTATTCTTGCATGGTACCTTACTTCATATATCATATATTACAAAACAAGAAGGCATTTACAATTGGAGAGTATGAAGGTGATATCTTTATTGTTTTGAACATAACAATATAGTTGAATTCTGCTTGTGCGAACCAGTGAAAAACATTATTAACATACACCAGAGAAACTCTGCTTACATGTATTGATCTTATTGATGGAAATCTATAATCAATGTAAGCAAAACTGATAGGTCACAGGCTATTTAATGGGTACAGTAATTTAATAAACATCTTCACTTGATTATAGTTTCCAAATTAGTACAATATTTTGCTACGAAGTATAGAGAAAGAATTCAAATACAACACAAAAAAATGTTAGAAGTGTATAACTTTTAAAAGTACATACCTGGCGGCTGTATGGATTTCTGCCATTCGTTTAGTATCCAGTCTAAACAAAACAGTTACACATTACTTCCTAATTTCTGATTTTTATAAGCTTTGCACAAATACAAAAGATGAATTTCATCAAATTAAATTAGTTGACATTCTTGTGCCAAGGTTATTAAGTTTCTGGAATATATGCATGCGGGCAGCTGCAGCTATTAAGGTGCTTCAAAAATGTTTAAACAAGTTACATCTTTATCATGACATTTTCTGATATATACACAGCCTGACTACACATCTCAGAAAATCATACTGATCAAATAGAAACATTTGTTTTAAAACATCATCACCTTTTAATGAAGCTTACTATAAATATATTTATGTACACCTAGTTCTATATTGAAAACATATATCTATATTCTGGATTACATACCCATAGGACCTTCTCCTGGTTTTATTAAAGTAGCTTTAAATAGTTTTTCATGAGAGGCTGCCATTTTTGTAATGATTTGTTTCTCTTCTAGTGCTTCTTCATAGGTAGCAAATCGTACTTCTAATGAGCTGGAATGTCAAAACATAAAATAGTTGTAAGATTATTAATAAAAGATGAACTGTGAACTCAAGTGGAAGCCTCTCAAGAGAGTAAAGTCTGTGTAGCCTACCTAGAACCATCTTTATAGGACACAGTTGATACAGAACTTTATCTCACCATCCATACTGAGATTGACTACAGTTAGATTGATTGATTGATGTGTTTAACACTCTTCTCAACATGATTTCACTCATATAACACAATGAACTTTCAAAGAGTTAACAGTAACAGAAACGTAATGTGAATTATATATTTTACTTCAATCATATTGTACATAGCCAGAGCCAGAGGTCCCCAGCAGATAAAATAACATAACACTTATGGATTCCCACTGATTCACATTCAGCCAAAACAGGTTGCCAAATATAGCAAAGCTCTAGTTTGTAATAGGCTAAATGCTAGAGAAGATTGCCAGACTCCCTCTAGGGGAGACAACCCTGTGAGCCTATTCAACACTGGTTATTGAGATGCCTATTGAAGGCTCGTTAGTGAGCAGCCTATTAGAGACAGGTAAGCAAAGCAAAGACTTAAATTGTAGAAGAGTATCACAACAGGGATATCATGTGACATACCCTGGTCCTTTAGAACATCTTGGTCCAAAGAATCTCAATGAACAACAAACAGCCTTTTTCAAACTTGGTTCTAGAGCAATGTCTTTAAAATCTGAAAGTCTGACAGGATGCACATGTACCCTTGTAGATTTAGCCAATATTTCATCAGCCTCCACATCTGCAATAAATATCAAGTGCTAATATTAGTCAATTGTATGGTTAATACCACAGACTTATTAGATGCTGGGAAGAATCATACATGCCTTTCCATCTTTTGAAAATCATATCTAAAAAGCTCCCAGTATTTTGTATGTCACAATTAAGATGAGGTATTTGGATTGGAAAATTGACCATTCATTGGCTTGACTCCACCAGGGTTCAAACCCGGAACCTTTGAGTTACAGGTTAGCATTATCATGTACCATGACGTATTATTTCAGTATATCTGTCTGTTTAGTCCTATACCAGAGGAGACTATATATTTATCTCTGTTTACTGTCCATCCAACTGTAATGCTATCTGTTAAATGTTTCCTGCAATTCTTTGCAACCCTTCAGCAGATTGAATCCTTGAACTATAATGATAATATGTTCTTTGTAAACACTGAAGATTTTAGTGGATCACTTTACGGACCACTTGTTCTAACTCTTATCACCAAGTCTTCCATAACATAGCATACACTATGTTGAGATTAGAGTCAGCTCAGATCCTAATTGCTACAAACGAAACATCAGGACCTTTAAGATCTGATTATAATCATATTAAGATGCCTGTAATCCAAACATTTATAGAGATGTACATGTACAGGAAAAAAATTGCTATAAATTAAGTATGACAAATTTACTTTTGATCAGTACAGAAATAAGAAGAAGTACAAACAAAAAACAAAATGAGTAAAAAATTATATGTTGACCAGGTATGAAACACTTACTTGCTGTCATCTTCGTCTCTTCTTCTTTTGTGGTATTTTCTTCATTGGAATTTACAGGAACCTGTCAAAAATTAAGTTAAGTCTAATGCAATAATCAACTTATTATCAACGTTAAACTAATTCTTTAAATCCCCTTTGACAAGCTGCAAGATAACTTCATATATTTATTGGCATAACTAACCTTCTTGGGAGATCTTTTAATGGGGATCAGCGCTGCCGATTTCGGCACCAGGTGTAGCTGAATTTGCAAGGTGGTCCCAGGAATTGTCTCCTTTGTTCAATCTCCATTCTTTTATATATATTGAAAGCTATGGGGTTGTTCTTAATCATCCCTCACTTTGATTATTTTAATGAAAAAAAGTATAAAAGGATTTTTGTGATAGAATTACTATCTAGGAGAAAAGTAAGTTAAATGCATGTAAATAATCAGTCATAATGCATATTTACAGGTACTGTAAATCTCTGCTACTGTAATATACTAAATACATGTATGTATGTATGTGTTATAAAAACAGGTAAAGAACAGTCTAACCATTCAACACTAAAAAATTTTATATTTCAAATTGTTATGTTGACTTATTGATCTTTATTGGTATATATACTTAATGTAAACAACAATCTTCTTGATTTGGCGACAGGTGGTCAGGTTTAGATATTTTGTATCCCTTTGTGAATTCGCCAGACATCATTAACGTCATGCATTTTTATAACACAAAACCCTCGATATTTGTTTTTTTACTTACTTGAATTGAACTCTACTTTAATTATAAATGTCATTTCACATTGTGGTGTTGTGACAGTTGGTTAAAAAAAGTACCGTATAGCTACTTACAAGGGATTAACCAGTATTTTGGAATACCCACTGAGCTTGTATATGTAGTGCCTCTTTATTGTGAATTTAAACCAAGCATGCCTCTACTCACTGTCCACGTCAATTCTTCCCATATCATAAAGACACTAGGCTTTTCAGGAATAATGCTTTCTTACAGCACTTTAGATTGTTGATAATCTACAAGTATTCATAGCCTGCATTGTGTTGAATTCCCATTGCATGAACAGCTTTATCCAATTTTATAAAAATAAAAAAAACTGGTTTATTTCACAATATTATAGTGTAACAAAACCCACAGTCTCAGAATGGGAAAAAATCGGCATAATGTTATTACAGATATGACTAAAAATATTGATTCGTTTTTTAAATATATTTATGAGTTGAATTTTCACTATTTTATCTCAGTTTTAAAATTATTTACATTTAACACAATATTGCAAAATAATATTAAAAAAATGATGACCGATCTTTCTTTGGTTAAATATAATCACAGATTAATTCTGTTTGACGGTGCATTTAGGTTTATATATCATGATCAAATAATATATAAAATAATTAAATAATAGACAGCTGAAATCAGAATAAAATCAAGTAAATAATGGCGTTAATTACAAAAATATTATACACCATGAAATGACAAAACCGAGTAGGCCCATTGCCCAAGGTCCATTTTAGAGATAAAAAAATAAACCCTCTCCCCTCTCCACATTGATGATTCCAAAATTAAAGTATCTGAAGTATGCATGACCAAAGCAAAACTCGTAATTCCCTTAAATAAATTTGTTTCAAGTGTCAGGCTTTTTACTTATTTGTAACTTGTTTATTTATCTTTCTGTATAAACTAGCAAGCAACATCTTATTTCTTTGCAGTAAAAACATATAATATGTATAGCCAATAAACTTCATTTGGCAGTTTTCTTTTGGGGTCAAATTTGAACCCAAGATAAATTGAGAGAAGCAAGTTATGTAGGCTAATAACATATTGTCTAAACGTTGATTGAGGTAAATGGACTCAGCGCCATAAGAAAAGCAAATAACATTAATAGAAAGATGTAAATGTTGTGTAGTATTTTTTTTTTTAAATTCTGTTAAAGAGCAATACTGTTGCTTTTAAAATCAACTGGATCTTTGCTGTTTTTTGCCCCCTAGTAATCAGGCTTTCATTCAAAGGCTTGCATGTGGGAAGTTTACACGGTGCTCTAAATTAATTTTTTTATTATTCCCGATAGCCTCCTGATATTTTTGTCCTACCTCATAATGTACCCACTCGTTCTTTTTTAACTGTTATTCTCCATACTTCCATATTTTTACAGGTTGTCTATTTTATACCACGTTAACACTATATGTTTAAATGTAGTTGTGTACAGTAAAATGTCAACAAACAGATCATGTAGGATCGCATTGTATTCAGCGCCCCACAAAGAGTAAGCTCCCTTTATTTCCAGTGCTAATCGCGATTCGATACAATTTGGGAAAGTTATGTGTAAGAATTATATACTATTTAGTGGGACTGTTTATGCTAGTTTTACTTAAAATATACTTTGATATATTTCAAATTACTCACCTCTTCTACCCCATCTTCAACTTCTTCAAATTCATGGATTTCTTCAATTTCTTCCACTACCTCAGTTTCTTCATCTTCACATCCTTCCTCTAGTTCTTCAGTCGCTTCTACCAATTCTTCCTGAATTTCATCTTCTCCGTCGTCTTCATATTCAACATCTTCTACTTCAAGTTCTTCTATCACTTCTTCAACCATGTCTTCTTCTGGTTCTTCTTGACCTTCTGTGACTTCCAGTTCAACAGTATCTTCTTGAGCCAGAGTGTCTTCTTGCTCACCATCCTCCTCCTGTCCTTCCTCAACATCCACACTCTGCTCCTCTACTTCTTCTACCTCAATTTCTTCAGTACATTCTTCTACTTCACCTTCATGCTCAGTTATTTCTTCATCAACTTCTTCATTTTCCTCTCCAACTTTCCTTAGTTCCCCGTCCTCTTCAACACATTTTTCTTCACCATCTTCCTGTTCTTCAGTCCCCATTCCTTCTTCTTCTTCATTTTCCCCTTCTAATTAAAGGGACGCAACAAAAAAAAGACATCCATAAAAAAACTAAATGGCTGGATTTTAAAGGCTTGTTTCTTTGTCTGTTTACAGTATTATGTCCTACTGAAGGCTGTTTCACTGATATGACAGTCTGCCAGCCCAATGTGTGCAGGATTTATTTGTTTGATTGGGGTTTTACATCATACTCAAAGGTACAACATTTGTGAACTTATATAAATATGACGACTTATTGTCCAGTTCACACTCAGCCTCACTTAAATATGGTTGTAAACAGGGATGAAACCTTATTTTAAAAAAAAAACCTTCGCAATTGCCAGTCACATCAGGTTTGTTTGTTCGATTGGGGTTTAATGTCGTATTTCAGGTTGTTTCAATTACATGATGTCATGCCAGCCCAATGGGTGAGAGAAATCACTCTCGACACCACTGGCAACAACAAAGACGATCAGGACAAAAACAGGAAAATCACACAATGCAATACAAAGACATCACAAACAGATTAGCTTCATATTGCTCCTCAGCTACGATAGCACCAGGGCAACAGGAAGAACCCTCTTAATGTTCCGCAGTAACCTCAAGAAATTCCACTGAACTGTACAATGAAAGAAAGAAACAAAAAAAGACAAAACAGGATGCTCAAATAACCACGTGCTGGATTATAAAGGATTCATTTATTGCTTTGTTATTCCTTTCTCAATGATATTTTAATCATAATTACATGGATTTGAGCAGAAACAGTAACACAAGATACAAACCTTGAGTTAAAACCTTTAAATGTCTAATAGCGACCTACACTAATATCTCTCTGTTAACCCAACAGCTGACAGTTACTAGACAGGCAATCTACTATATACTTCATTCAACAGATTGGATCAAGTTGTTCAAATCACCTCAAAAATTAAATAAACACCACAGCTAAAATTATAGCGACTAATGCCATCACATGATCAATATGCTAAACAACCAAAAATTTTGTCCATAAAAATATTAATTTTGAAGTTATTTTAAATAAGGGCTTTCAAATTGTGTTTGGGATGCAGATAACAGAGTTTTCAGTTAGAAAGCATCAGGATTTCTACAAAAACACAAATTTGTTTATTGAGATGCTAAAATACTTTCACAAATAAAACATGAAACAATTAATCAAGAATGCAATTTAAGATAATTTACAGTATGATACTACAACTTAATTGATTAATAGAGGATCTCTGATGAGTGACCCGGAGATATCAAATTTATGAAACAGGGGTAGTAATTTTCCTTTATTCCGAGCCTCCAGCAAGAAAAAAAATGAAAATTACTACCAGAGTTCCATAAATTTGATATCCGGGTCACGAAATTTGAGATTCGATTTATCCCATAAATGCTTTTTGTAGCAATTTTAATCAGAAATCAATATATATTTTCGCTTCTCTGTCGAGAGAGAAACGAGAAGCGTTGAGAAGCATTGATACAAACACATCTGGGTCAGTGTAAAGCGTTCATTAGAGTGATCACACCTGCGTAACAGAAAACAGTGCCGGCTGCAATATTTATTTAACTGAAATATGATAGAAATGGACAAAAAAAATAGTTTTAATTTGATTCAATGTCTAACAATTATTACTGACCCATTAACAACATTACAGAGACATTTGAACACTTTGAACACAGCAAATTGTGTCATGACCACTGACCTATATAAAGATGTTAAATAGGTCAGTGGTCTTGGCGAGCATTGCATTCTTTCACTCTTTTAACACTAAAGTTTGAAAGGATCGAAAGACAGATGGAAAATGAGAGAAGTGTTAAATCTTCTATCATAAATTAGGTGATGATTTTATTACACGAACACGTCGGCGGATGCCAAAGGTTCATTAGTGTAACTGATATGTGATGCGATCGCCAAACTGCAGGTCAGCCATTCGAACAGTGCAGATGCCATTTGCAAATTGTAAAATAAAATAGTCTGTGTAGGTTGTAGCTTTTCATTGGTTAAATTGTATCAATGAACAGAAAGTGACCAATCAGAGAGTGGGAAAGCTGTATCCCACATGTAGAGATATGAAACAAATATAACATGGCTGTATTACACTGAAATTTACTTCTTTATGGGATAAAGTCATTAATACCAACATCATTGCTTGATAAGATGGATTTGTGTTTAAAGTGGAGGTGGGGGCTGCAATAAAATGCATGTTGGTAAAATGGGCATTATTTCTTGTATTGAATTATGCCATCTAATTTTCTAGTCTAACTATATTTACCTTACAATACAATCTTGAAATGAGTAATGTTTAAACTACAGTCAAAATCCTCCAGGCGGCCATTCCTAGCTCTTTAATCAGTGAACAGAAGAGCTTTACTAATATTTAAAAATCAAATCTCTCTCTTTTCACACGTCACAAGACCTATGTGTAGCATCCACAGCATCAGAACTGCTGGGACAGGCACCACAAGGACCGTAGCTAAATCTATCAACAACACAGATGGCTTAGCACATGTTTCCTAGCTATGCATGTCCTGTCAACTTGACATACTATGATGAAGCATGTAGTTGGTATTTTATGGGGCTTTGAATTACATGAATCAATTTTACACCAAATTTCAGAAGAACGTATACAATGCTTGTTTTCTTTTATTTTTGGAATTAAATTATTGTTTAAATTGACTACAAAATATTCGTACCATAAAGTGGGGGGGGGGGGGGGGGGGGGGGGGGGGG
>JAQQZZ010033605.1:0-10647 GCA_030265115.1 Mopalia vespertina | reverse complement strand
TGGTATAACATGAACCTATCCACCACCGCAATTAATAATCCGATGATCCATGGTATAACATGAACCTATCCACCACCGCAATTAATAATCCGATGATCCATGGTATAACATGAACCTATCCACCACCAAAATTAAAATCCGATGATCACTTTCATAAAACTATGTAACACAAATTTGTATCTTTAATGATGTCATTTACGATGAAAATATCCGTACAAAGTTTCATGAAAGAGTGCACTGTGCACTCCAAATGAACTACCTGGATTTTCCGGTTCCATGTACGCTGTAGCAGAAGTCCCCGGGAACACTGCTATTGTGTCGGCCCGAGTATCATCGTAAAGCACAGTATTACCGTGGAAGTACACTGTGTGCAGATCGGACTCGGTTCCCAGTCCAAAGAGATGCCAAGACACACGACTGTTTAACGGTACATCTAAACCACCTAGATTCCCGTAAGATCTTCCGTTGATATCTGGCCAACAAAATAAGAAACATTGAACTTGAATGTTTTGGGGCATTTTGTTTTACAAATAATATGAAAGAGTATTCAAAAATATGCATTTTTATTTTGATAACTGGATAGATAGGATGGGTGCTCTTTTGCAAGGCAGAGAAGTTGCTGAGAAATATCTTCGGGCAACAGCTAAGAAGCGATGTGGATGACCTTTTGAGAGAATTATTATAATATATGTAACATAGGTATTATATAATATGTATAATATAGGTATTATATAATATGTATAGTATAGGTTTTATATAATATTTTGAATAAATGAAGAGAGAACAATTTGCTTGCCTCCACCGGGATTCGAACCAGGTATTATATAATATGTATAATACAGGTATTGTATAATATGTATAATATAGGTATTACATAATATGTATAATATAGGTATCCCATAACATGTATGAATTAAAAATATTGCCTTAGATGAAGCCCACCCTTATGCGAATTATGGCCAGCGGCGCATCTTATTTTTCTTATTCTTTTCAGCTTTAATTAAATATTAACCTAAATTGTTCAGTACTTAACAATTTTCGACGAATAATAATTACACCAGTTCGATGACAGAGGGTTTATTTGTACAATATGACATGATGTACTGACATCTAAGATTGCTTTATACTGGGCATACCGTTTTGAATTGCAGTTCATCTTCAGCACTATTAGTCCCTATTGTAACAACATTTGCAAATACGCTCACATACTGCGCGATTAACAAATCTCAATCTACAAAAACCGTTTGTAAATAATATCTAGATAAAAAATATGCTAATTTAGCGCCCCTGTATCCGTGCTTTATGTAGAAAGGGTAAGAACCCGGTAATCATTCTGACGTGAGCCTCTGTAACTCAGTCGGTAGAGTATAGGGCCTGTAACCCACGATCCCGGGCTCGAATCCCGGTGGAGGCAAGCAAACTTATTCTCTTCATTTATTCAAAATATATTTATACCGGTGGAGGCTCTCTTCATTTATTTAATATATATATTTAAATATAGGTATATTAGAAGATTATAAAGGTATTATTTATTCTAGCATACGTTTTAGACCTGGACTTATACCAAATACTTTTTAAGATCAGCTTCACTTTGTCAGATCAGCTTCACTGTCTCAAATCGTCTTTACCCCGCAGCGTCAGATTCCTTCTGATGTCACGGCTCACAATGCTGGAACTAGCGTTACAGAATAACCTTGTCATTTGTCAATTCTGTGGATTGGTTTCCAAAGGATATCTTTTATTGACCATGGTTTATACGGGAAGGTCATAAGTTGTATTGCCTATTATATGTGATTTTGTGAGATATCTGTCCGGGTTTTCAGCACATAACAGCAGTACAAGTTCGTCAGATGAATGAAAAGGCCTTTAGTAGGGTGTTTAATAACAGATAAATAAGTCAACTATTTCAACTCTAGGGTTAAAAAACAACAAACAAATTCACGAATGACCAATAATGCCATATCAAGTCATCTGACTTACTTCTCATTTTATTGGACTCCACGAAGTCCTCGTCTTCCGCGTCCACAGCTGTAGGGTTGCTGGTGTATGTTTCGATGTTCTCATCTATGTACCATGATAAATTCTCATCAGTTATCGTGAACATTAATACGAACTCCGCATCGATGTTTTTCTACAAAGTAAAATTATTACACACTTATTTATTCCCATTCGTTTGGATTTTTTTTAGAAATGTCTGATTGCATTCGCTTAGATGTATGCCTAATCTATCGTTCTTGAAATTTCTTATAAGCGGCTATGCATTTAATTAAAATAACAGCAGGCGAGAAATCGTCATACTTGCTATTGCCACGATTTAACTCCGTACATTTAGAGAAATGTTATTCACGAAAATAAAGTGGATACCTAAACCATGGAAATGGAGGAACCTTCAATTTTTGGATTCGTAGTGCGAATAAATCCCTAAACAAAGGTTTTCCAGCAGATACTCATGGTAACACTGAATACGGTCACCGTCAAAGTTTTATATATGTAGTGCGAATAAATCCCTAAACAATGGTTTTCCAGCAGATACTCATGGTAAAACTGAATACGGTCACCATCAAAGTTTTGCATACGTAGTGCGTATAAATCACATTACACCTTTTCAAATTTGTAAGCAGCTGGATTTTTTCGTAACTGAGACTAAAAGTAGAGCGCTGTCTCCTGACGTCCTGGTCAGATAGTTATGGCGGGGGTTTATCCCAAAGTTGGAGTCTGCCTTGAAAATCTAGATGGTACGGGATTGTTATATAATGCGTTAAATTTGAGCTGACAGATTTGTTTTTTTTCCACTTTGTCAAAGATTTACATTGTTTTAGCTTTTCAAATGGTTTCCATACACAGGTATTTATAATCCATTAACGTTGATCACCTGTTCTGCCTGATCATTCAAAGTTCCTTTTTTGCAGATCAGCAACGGACCAACGAGACCTGAGCTGGAATCGCGGATCGGATCAGTACCAGACTGGTAAAAAGAGGTGAGACATGCGGCGTCAGTAGATGATGGTGATGACTGCTCGGACATGTACCAAAAATAAACGAACATACCACCCGGTACAACCTGATTATCATGTGAATCGACTCCTATGGAAAGCAAGAAAGGATGGAATGGTCACCAGTACGATTTACAGGTAATTAAAAACGAAGAGATTCGATCTACACAATTTTGTATTACACTACACCAGCAAAAGACATAGTACATAGTAATAAGTAACCATGGGGGACCATAGCCATATAACACGACGGGCTATTCAGTTACGACAGACAAAAAAAGAATTTATAGCCATTTTAAATATCAATAGTTTCAACGTGTAAACCTACATATACTGATCAATCTAAGTTGATATCCTTACTACTACAAGGGTCTGATTAAAAAATGTTGTCTTTATTACATATTGTTGTTGGTGTTGTTTGTTTGGGGTAGGGGGTGGGGTTGGGGGGGGGGGGGGCATTGTCGATGTCATACCTTGTGTGTTGTCGTTGTATAGTGATCCTTCCTCCTGTTTATTCACAGGTACTCCATGGGCCTGCATGGAATAGTTTCTACTGGCTAGGTTTCGAAAGACCACAATGATTGTCTCCCCTACCTCAGCCCTCACTATCGGTCCCAGAAAGCCATGATGTGCCTCCGCCGGTGATCGAGACTTCTTCTGTGTGAACGTCCCATCAGTGTATTCAAAGTACAAAGCTTTCTTATAAACTCCACCAATTCTTTCAGCACCCTTTTCAAAGAATGTTGCCGAATCACTGAAAATATTATTTGATAAATACAATCTTTGATTCAATTATTAATCTGAAACAAGAATCATCACAATTGTTCATGTTTATACCATAAAACAGCAAAAATGTCATAACACTTGAGAACGTGAAAAAGGAGTGGGCATACTTATTGATATAAAACATGATAAAATGAGAAGTCATTTACGACAATGCACAGTGTGTTCTTTGAAGCCGTTTCAAGACGTTTTGGACAAGAAATTGAAAATATCATTTATCATTCCGCAAAATCTTTTCAATTTCCAATTAATTCCTATAATCAGATGTATGAATAACGGTACGTTTCATATCCTTGGTGAAATATAGTCATTTTAATATATTATAATAAGAGTAAGTTCATTTAGTTGAAAGAAAATGGTACAGGCTGGACAAGACTCTTCATACCTCGATGGAGAAGTCAAGGAACCTCCATTGAAAAGATCTTCACCAGATGGGGCATAATTCCACGTGACCTCTTCAGCACTGATGTAATAAACACGATATTTGGAGGAAAGCCTGGATGTCTGTTGGTCACATTGTTCAATGTTCAAATAAGCTTGCATTCCAGCTGAAAAGTACATGTAAAAACCAATTGACTTTTATTGTTACGTTATTTACTAAAATCTATATGAATTCCCCCTGTCAAATAAACAAAGCACTATATATATTTTGAATAAATGAAGAGAGAAAAATTTGCTTGCCTCCACCGGGATGTATATATATACACATTGCAAAATGTTGCAGAATTTGAATTTTACTAATGGCAAAAAATACAGGGTGTAGATATTATACATATATATACGATTCTCAGGCGTTTTCTTGGAATCTACAGAAATCTTAAGATAAAGAGCGATACAATAGCAACAATATAGCGGGGAATGTCGGAGAAGGCATATCCTGGCTTCTATAGAAAATTATATTCTCCTGCCAAATTTTAGCTTGTAGCTAACTAGCGTCCCCATATTTATAGCACGAGTTCTTCTTCACACCGTTTCTACTTGATGGGAGATTGCTAAAGGGCAGCAACAAGATGTTATTATCAAGTCAATTGTGAATGCTTTCCTCCCACGTTCGTGGTGCTATTGATTGTTTGTTGATTTTGGTTTAACGCCGCACTTAAGGTGTTTCACTCATACGACGACTTACCAACCCTTGAAGGAAACCACTCTCGAAGCTACGGACAAAAAAAACCCAGACATGCCAGCTCACTCACAAGATGCAATACAGATATCACTGTCAGATCGGCTAACTGTTGTTCTTAGTTCGGAGAGTACCAGTGCAACAGGAAGCACTCTCCTTACAGGCAGCTCGATTACAAGTGTACAACCTACCTGCGTAGTGGTCATTCACCTGGCAGTTTATCAACCACTTCCCGGGTTCTTGTGCTACCATCTGTACAGTTTTAAACCCGGCAGCAAATAAACCAACAGATTCCATTCTGAAATAAGTCAGACATTGAAGTGAAAGTGTTGCTTCAAACCATATATAAATATAGACTAGAATGCATGGTCAATATCGTATAATCAACTGCATAACATATAGCTGCTGTTTGCAAAAAGGTTTGAACTGATTTGGGTTTTTGAGATGGAACTTAATTGACTTAGCTTCAGGTTGGCAATGAACCCCCCAAATGACCAAAGTCATATTGACAATTTTGTAACTTCACAGCTTAAGTAGAAATGTTTCAACTAAATGTTTTCCGTGCAGGAACAAAGCGAAATTTATGCAGAGTTTAAATCACAACTTTTGTTGTTAAAGCGATTGTGGATTATGATATGACTAAGAATCAAGGTACACTAATTATTGTACATTGACCCTTAACTCTGAAGCCCAATTGTATTGAGATCTGTGTGGGGAGGCCTTTCGTTGTTGCACCTATTTCATTAAATAAAATAGAATAGATAGACCCAAAGATCGGTAAGATTTTATTTTCAACCATATAATTTGCGATCAGAAGTCATTAATTATCTTAACTTACTATGACCTGTTCATAGTATGCTTAAATTGTCACTCTACAATAACTATTCTAAAACCTTAGTTCCCAAGAACTTTATCTAGGTTTTTTTTAATGAAAAACATACGGGACCCACGGGTTCATGACCACTGGATTACTGAACTCCCGTCAATTCACTGCTCACGGGTTCAGGACCAATGGCTTACTGAACCCCCGTCAATCTACATCTCACCGATTCAGGACCACTGGATTACTGGACCCCGTTAATCTACATCTCAATGGTTCAGGACCAATGGATTAATGAACTCCCTTCAATCTACATCTCACGGGCTCAGAACCAATGGACTACTGAACTACTGCAATCTACATCTCACGGGTTCAGGACCAATGGATTAATGAACTCCCTTCAATCTACATCTCACGGGCTCAGAACCAATGGACTACTGAACTCCTGCAATCTACATCTCACGGGTTCAGGACCAATGGATAACTGAACCCCCGTCAATCTACATCTCACGGGTTCAGGACCAATGGACTACTGAACCCCCGTCAATCTACATCTCACCGATTCAGGACCAATCGATTACTGAACTCCCGTCAATCTACATCTCACCGATTCAGCACCACTGGATTACTGCAATCTACATCTCACGGGTTCAGGACCAATGGATTACTGAATCCCCGTCAATCTACATGTCACGGGTTCAGAACCAATGGACTACTGAACTCCCGTCAAACCACAGCTCATGGGTTGAGGACCAATGGACTACTGAACTCCCGTCAAACCACAGCTCACGGGTTCAGGACCGATGGATTACTGAACTCCCGTCAATCTACATCTCACGGATTCAGGACCAAATGGATTACTGAACCCCCGTCAATCTACATCTCACCGATTCAGGTCCACTGGGCTAGTGAAGCGATTCAGGACCAATTGATTACTGAAACTCCGTCAATCTACATCTCACCGATTCAGGTCCACTGGACTAGTGAACCCCAGTCAATCTACATCTATAAACGGTTCAGGACCAATGGGCTACTGAACTCCCGCCAATTTACATCTCACGGGTTCAGGACCAATGGACTAGTGAACCCCCGTCAATCTACATCTCACCGATTCAGGACCAATGGATTACTGAACCTCCATCAGTCTACATCTCACCGATTCAGGTCCACTGGACTAGTGAACCCCCGTCAATCTACATCTAAACGGTTCAGGACCAATGGGCTACTGAACTCCCGCCAATCCACAGCTCACGGGTTCAGGACCAATGGATTACTGAACTCCTGTCAATCTACATCTCACCGAGTCCGGACCAATGGATTACTGAACTCCTGTCAATCTACATCTCACCGATTCAGGACCAATGGATTACTGAACTCCCGTCAATCTACATCTCACCGATTCAGGACCAATTGATTACTGAACTCTCGTCAATCTACATCTCACCGATTCAGGACCAATGAATTACCGAACTCCCGTCAATATACATCTCACCGATTCATTTTAGTAAAATAACATCGATGGCAACGTTAAACACGAATCAAATGATTAAATAAATGAAAAACATATCACCGCCTGTTAACTAGTCATGTTAAATGTAAACAACTAGCTGTTTGGAGGTGGTGCGGTGTTTGTTCAAAGAACACTACACAGAATGGCCTCACTTTAACAATTTAAATAATGCTAAAATCCCGTTATATGTGAGGCTTAGCTCAACATAAAGTGCCACCTACATGGAGAACCATCTAGTTCAGATGATTACATGGTTTAAGCAATACTAGTAATGGTTTCCAGTTATATGTTTAATCAAATGATTTTGAAGTTGCAATGAATTACCACTAGAAATTCACCATTTAAGATTATAAGTTACGAAAATACAGTGTAATTTTGTCTTCTTTATCCTTGTTTTATACACAAAACAAAACAAAACAAAACAAAAAAAATCCTAATATGGAACAACACTTCCGAGATGCAGATCATCACAAAGGAATGGTGAATTAAAGCACGGGGTACTTCAATTCTAAAGATGCTTTTTAAAAAGCTCATTTTTACGAATTCCTATTAACCTAACAGACATATGTAAGGATGTATTTGAACGACTATAGCTAGAGTTGGTGCTTAATACAACATTTTTGTACAGATTGACGAATTTTTTTCAAATATATGGATAACGTTTGCATATGGGTTCTCAATAGTAACCTCACTCAACCAATCCGAGAATAATCTGGACGTTTACATGATTTTAACAATACTAATTATGGCAACTCAAAACATTGTTAGTTAAACATCCTTATTCGTTAATTTTTGTTTACTAGAGCGGCTATTCTTGAGACTTTTTTACATGAGATATATACATGAACAACTTTCAACGACATAGTGTTGAGTTGCTACCATGGACTCTAACAGCCTCTAGACTTCCGGGCTAAGCCATATACACCTGGGACCTGTTGCTCGAAGCGATATTAAATTTAATCCGCTATTAGATGACGCCACGACATGTTGAAGGTCTATCTATTCCACAATTAGCGATTTAATCTGGTGTACGCGACTAATACTTTATCGAACAACTGGACACAGGGGCGTTAAATTATGGATTATTCAAATTGGCCTTTTGGTTTTTGTGATTTTTTATTTACTCTAATACAATTGGTAAAATCGATTATAATAGATGTCAACGTCTTAGCGTTTTAGTAAAGAAATTGGGTTGTGTAGGGTACAATTATATCCAAACAATTTCTTGTAACATTAGCAAAAAGCCAAAAACTGTATCTTAAAATACAGTTACGTCAAACAAGATTTGCAAACCCTGTAAAGTATTTTTTGTCGTAAAACGTGCCTTTTCTTTGTCACATTGAGCTAGATCTTTTGAAGGGATCGGGTTCTCTTAGTGCGTCCTACATTCTGCTAATTAACAATCCGGTCACATTCGTATCTTACTTTAAGTACCTCTGGTTGAGTTAGCGATCCGTTGGGTATAACGTCTTAGCAAATACTCATTCAACAAATCCCACTTGAAGGATTTGATGAGCTTTTGACAGTTATACAACTTGCTTTATACACATCATTATCGTGATAATCCCATCAAATCCTATGTCAGTTAAAATAAACAAAACTCAGTTGGCTCATTGAATTTCAACCCAATTTCCCAACTTTCACCATGATATATCAGGCAATATACCGAGCTGTAGAATAAACACTATAGCTCTCAATATTCAGAAGTAGAGCCGGCTGAATATTGAAAGAAATGTAAAAGCGGAAAATTGCTGGCTATACGCTATAGTCTATATTGTAGTTCCAAATTCCCCAGTCACTTTAAAATATGGATCATATAAGGTATTTGAAACCAATGTACAGTTCGTCATTTAGTTAATTATAGTGCACAGACGTTCAGAAATACGCCAAAATCCCCTTTCATTTCTAAACCCAGAAGCAGAGTATGCTGCCAAATTTATTGGCCGCTTTGTTACAGTTTTGTTACATTCATTCAGAGCTTTTCTTTAAACTTTGACAAGAAGGTATAGTCACTGAGTGCTTATTGTGAGTGCTTATTCGACCTTAGCTAATGCATTTAACTTTTCTGCACTTATAACTTCTTATTCATATCTAAAGTCAGCTTTCCGCTATAGTCTAATTTAGTAGGCCTACATGTGTCGATTTCGCAATCAATGGGAGACAAATGTGTCGATATTTCAAAGAACTTATTTGTGTAATTAAGATTCGAATAACATTTAAGAACATTATACTATTATTAAGAAAATGCACTAATCCTCTGTTTATATAATATACATGGTTTTCTATACGCCAAACTTTAACTGTAACATAGGTGCATTGTACGCGATTGATGTTCGGGCTACCTTACGACCAGAAGGAAGAAATTAGTGTTAATTATTTTTTGTTATTTTGTGTCGTTTATAAGGAGACCTGGTGTATGGCCATTATTGTCTGATTTCCCTGTTAAAGAAAAAAAAATTATATAAATAGAAGGAACATTTTCCACAGAACAAAAGAGGAGTCGAACTTCCGCAATATGACTCACATAGTCTGGCCTCAAATCGAAGGCCGTGAATACTGCCACGGGGCTCTGGTAACAATACAGCTGAAATATGTTTTTTAACATTTGACAGCAATATAACCCGGATACTGTTGAGCTGGTTTTCTGATAAGCTATTTTTGAAAATGTTTGAAACATAAAATGGAACTCACAGCCTACAATTTAATTGCAAATAAATTAGTTACGGTTTCATTGCATTCAGACTCTCGTGATGGTTGGTCGCAAGCTACCGCGAGAAGTATCTGTTGAACGCCTAGAAAAGCGGCATTTTGACTAATTAAACCATTAAAGTCCTCTTAATTTGAGTTTTTATGGGATGTCAATTTACTTACCGGTGTTTATTATACAGAAAAGTTTGACCGTGGAATAGGACCGTGTGCAAATCGACCTCAGTTCCCATGCCAATCAAATGCCACGTGACCAGTTCATTCTTACACGCGTCGAAGGGGGGTAGGTTCCCATACAAAACACCGTTAATGGAATGAAGTAGGTTCGATTCCGCAAAATCTTCATCGCCATCATCTGCTAATGTCTTGCAAGCTTCGGGACTACCACATTTCTGGAAATTTTGCTCGTAGTACCAGCTCAGTTCTTCATTAAACACTTTGAAGAGCGTCGCGTAATCCTTTTGGCCATCCACCCTAGAGTTATCGTATTTTAAAGTTCCTGGAACATAAATTAACTATTATTAATGTTTCTATTTAGTTGCAAGACTAAAACATAAAAATTGTATAAGTAAACATACATGATCCTTGGTTTCCACTGATAAGTTTAATATAGTACAAGAGTAGTGTAACTCCGAAGAACGATAAACGCATTATGAACTCAATATTTCGGCGCTTTATTTTGCCATCATCAGGAGAGTGATGATGGCAAAATAAA
>JAQQZZ010033604.1:0-24182 GCA_030265115.1 Mopalia vespertina | reverse complement strand
TATTTTTGTCCGTCGTCATATAAGTGAAATACCCTTGAGTACGACGTTAAACACCAATCAAACAAACAAACAATCCTACCTGAGATTGTAGTTCTACTCAGACTCGCATGTGTAGGACTACTGAAAGTTACGCTAACACGTGCATCATATAGTGAGTGGGTAATTGTTTCCAGATAATGGTGATGATAATTCTGAAGAAGCCATTAGATGTTATTCATGTGAGCCGACCACAAGTGACGAGGACTGTGGAATTCAACAGTGTGATTTAGGACAGGTAAACGAGCGACCGATGAAACAAAAAAGTCGATAAAATTTATACTGTACCGCTTTGTGCCACTGTGCAAATATTAAAAAATTAGATGATTTGTCTTGTTTAATTAATCAACACCTTTGCATGTGCCAGTGTGAATAATGTTTAGACATATAAAGAGAACAAGGTTATGGAAGAGCAAGTAAACAGATTCGCAGTAAATAGACAATTTGAGTTTGGTGATTATATATTATATATTAAGTATCTATCAATTTTGGTTGAAATTGAAATTAAGTATCTTGAAATGTTGAGTTGTAATTTGGAATTTCGAAGCTCAAAATTTGGGCGCATTTAACTAGACACGTGGAAATATCTAATTTAATCATCGAATTGATGACTGAAATTTAGAGATACTTAGTCAAAATTTCGAAATACTAATAAGAACGTTCGAAATAATAATTCGAAATTAGTTTGATAATTAGAAATGCGCAGTTACTTCAGATAGTAGTAACACGAAGTCTCAAATAGTTATGAAGACAAAATGTCAACTTAGTTCTCTTCACATATGCGACTCGAAATGTTGATGTAGTTCACTCGAAATATCAAATTTAAAGGTTGGTGTCTATACTACCGTAAGTCAAAATCTGGAGATAGTAACTAGAAATTTCGACATTTCAAGCTGCATTTTTCGTTCTTTCCATTAAGTGCACCTATACCTTAAAATATGGATGTGTTACTTTGATTTCAAGATTTGTAGCAAAAATTTAGTGATACTCAGTCACGAATACTTCATTTCGAGGCATTTTGGAAGTAGGTTATCACCATTCCGGCTAACAACATGCCCTGATTGTATGATTTTTGGTTTTGTAGAATAGCTGTCTGACTAAGACGGAAATGGTAGATGGTGAAGTATTCATATCCAAATACTGTATAAATACGGATGATTGTACTCGCGAGCTTCTGTTGGGAAAAACCAAATGCTGCCAGGGAGACTTGTGCAATCGCAAAAGTAGGATATATTCATGTTTCTAAATCAGTACAGAGATCTTTTCTTCACAGCCACCCTTCTACAAGTGTTATTTTCAAAGTGAACCAAGCTTATTCGTACCTTTCTGCCAAAGCCTTAGCATAAGCTTAAGACCGTTATAAACTTAAGATGGCTTTACGAGTCTAGCTGCTGATCTAATCTATGTTGTCTCACGATCTAATCTAAAGAATATAGATTATGTACTTTACAAACGTTAACGTTTCAGTTCGCTTCGGAAACCCTATATATTGACACAATACTTGGTTGGAACGTCTATAATTTTGTTGCTTTATATTATTCACTAGAAACTGTGCTATTCTGTGAGAGGGAAAGTACGCGGAACGAAAAAGGTGCGTTTGTCTGGGAGAAAACAGAAGTTGGAAAAGAGACTGAAGTCCCGTGTCCAGGTGACCGATCAACAAACGCTCTCAGACAATGGTATGCTGTCTCACGTTCAAATATTGATATTTAGTTAATTAAATTTTCATTTTTTTTTGTATGAAAGATTGAGTTGGCAATCTGCGATTCTGAATGGTAAAAGAAAACACATATGCCACGATTTGATAAACGAATTGGTAAACATGTGGAAACTATTAACAATATACAGATATATCCAATATAATGGAAATAAGTAAGTTCATCAGGATCAGAATGTTAAAGTGGCAATTCCAAACAATGGTCTCATCCAACTTTATAACGGATTACTGATTCAGCACTCATCAATATTTCCACATTTTCTTTCTCAAGTATTCTCATACCCCCAAAATCCTTCATGATTGTGAATAATGATATCTGGAAAGCATGATATACGGAGACTGATGAACTCTTATCTCACGGCGCTCTGCCTAACTGCAGTTTGTTTGGAGCTTAGCGATACTGTCTTTACTTAGCATTGGAGGAAGATAAACTTTCCAACATGCAAGACACTGCGCATTTTATGGTTTTCTAATGTCAATTTCTGTTAGAATACTCATTTAAGGGAAATGCCTTTAAGCATGGTGTTAAACACCAAACAATCACAATCATATCTCACCTCTCACTTCATGTAGTCCTACTATTGAGTGTTTTTCTTGATTATTTTACAAAACGTAAAGAGTTCAATTTGGTGTACTTCCTCTCACAGGCGATTTATGGAGGGGTCAAATTAAATCAGCTGTGTACAAAATGGAAAAATGTACATCCGTCTGTCATCGATTAAACAGAATATCGTTTTTGTGCTATAGTTTTGTTGTAATTCTGTGTTTCAGCATTGTAGACGACGGATTAGCCATGTGGGGAGAGCTAAATGATGACAATTGCCCAGAGGCGAGCGATATCACGGAGGAACTAGCTATATTGATGGATACCTTCATAACAGACGGTACTTAGATTTATCCCTTCCATATGTCCTATAAAAGTGTGTTCTTGGTCCTAGTTATTTGCATGTGGTTGAACAACAGGGAACTTATATTAACATTACAATGCCATTTCGATGTCCTGTGCAAGAGTTGCATTTCGTTTCGTCACACATCCTTCTGCGATGGGCTCACCGTCAGAAAAGCTGACGAAACGAAAACTAATCGTTTTAAACTATTTTTCAGCTTTTAGTTATGGAACAAACAGATAACCACGCCAAAATATTATCAGTAATGTTTATTTATGACATAATCAAATGTTTAAGCACAAGAATCAAATGGATTATGTTTGTGACGTGTTAGATAGCTATATTCTCTGTACAATGTCAAACGACACTCTCAAATTTCACTTTGCGTTGACGTCATACTAGGAGGATCCCACACAATTTGATTCTGGGATGAAAATTCCCACTCGAGAGATGGAAAAATCATCCCTACCGAGCCGAACGCAACTTTGGGATGATTTTTCCATCGCAAAAGTGGCAATTTCATCCCAGAATCAAGTTGTGTAGGGTTCTTTTTCCCATATAATATATTTTACGCCGGATTTTCTGTTGAGAAACTAAAATATTAAAAAAAACAACACTTGATACTTGAAATAATATATCTCACATAAAACGTCAAAAGCAACCGGTTCCTTTGCCGTCATTATTTCTGTCATCACCAAGATCTCCCGTGAAACAAAAAAGTGGTGCCGAGCTTCACACTAAGGTGAATGTTAAATGAGCCTATGGATGAGAATGCTGTTCAATGTTTCTTTTGGCGTTTTTGTTAAATTTTGTCATATTATGACGTCGTAAACCTATAAGACCGCAGGTTGAAACCCGTCTCGGAATCGAACCCAAGACTCCCAGAGTTAGGCACCGAATCGCCAGCAGTAGACGCCGGCCACTTTAATAGACCACTCAGCCACCCGAAAGAAGGCCGAGTTCAAATTAAGAGAGCGTTATCCCAAAATAAAGAAAATACCGTTAAAATTCATTTTCTTAAAGACACAAAAATCATTCATAGTTTGAATACGATTATATTACTCTCGTGAATGACAATGGTGAAATGGATAACCTATGCACTATACTCTTTCACCATGATGCATTCACTCCATCACTATGATATTCCCTTTTTACGGTGCGAAGTCCTCTATTTCTCAAATTATTACGATATGCACTTGACCCGGATTATACGTGCATAGTATAACACAGAATGTGTTACAGATTGTTTTTGTGGAGAACAGTTCAACCTCGCAACAACGACATGGTTTTCTTACCTCTGTTTAGGTATTGTGACGTACTGATACAATATATAATGTTACAATTGATTTAACATTGATCTTTATTCAGAAGGCCAATTTATAATAAAACACTGTAGGCCTATCTTGTTTTTGTTGGTTTTCGGCCGTTGTTTTGTATTAAACTTTCAACTTTGGCGTGATGACTGATATCAGAAATCTCTCATTGAAGTTTTTTAAAAGACTAAAGTCACTTTTTTCGTGTTTTTGATTTCCAGAAAATGTTTATAGTTTGTCGGCTCGACTAGAAAATGTTTCGAAAAGATGCCCTGAATATAATTCGATGGATGTGGACCACACGGTTAATATTGTAGAGAGATTGCTGCGACACGGTGAGGGCACTCGAGGAAGGGAGACAATCGGGAATTCTGTGGGCACATTGAGCAACCTTTTCCTAACTCCAGAAGAAGGACTGCTTGCAGCAGAGCGTAAATTTAAATCTGCTCAAAGGTTAGGATTGTCTTTATTGTATACTAATACTATGACATATTCATGGAAATCAATCCAGCGAAATAAATGTTTAAAAAATGATTAGGCGTGTATATCGTCACCCTAATAAAAATGATGTCAGTTTTTCACCAATTTCATAATTTTGCCTAAATCAGCTCTGCATCATGAGAGACACTTTTTGTAAAAGTGCTTACTGCAAAAACTGACTTTTAATGTGTAGAAAATCAATAAGATAATTGGCTGAGTCGAGCATGTGACATAGGCAGATTAACAGGTTTATTCAATATATCTCAAAAGTGGTAAATATGACTTAGGCACTTATTTTATTAGGGTGACGATATTGCACAATAAAAACAAAAATTTCCAGGCTCCCTTTTTGATTACTGCACACAAAACAGCTTATTTAATAACAAAATAATGGTAAATGAGGAACCCTAGTGTATACAAATATATATTTTGTTTCAGGTATCTTAATATTGTAGAACAGTTTGGTGAACTGATTAACCTTGGAAAGGTCAATGGTAATCTGATAGAAGTCCGTACAAATCTGGCCATAGTCAGTGTTGCGATCAACCAAACAAACTTCAGAGAGATACGCATTGCGGCGGAGAGACAACTGACAACGGATAGTTCAGTAAGAAATAAACATTTTTGTTCTTTTACATTTTACACTGGAACGCACTCTATCCAATTTTGTATTTTGCTGATTCAGATAGATTTGTGGGAATAGAACTAGAAGCCGTCATTTATATATCTTTCAATTTGTGGCACAGCTTAAACTTCTAGGTTCCATTGTACGTATTGGTCTGGGTTGGAATAACTGCGATATCACTTGGAATGCTACAATTTAACATACTGATGTATGGCGTGGAATTATCATTTGCTTTTATTACGGGAGGGGGGGGGGGGGGAGGGGAATATCTACCACACAGAGACCACGGCGTCATTTTTGGCGTAGCCCCTTGCCTTTGACGTATCGTGACGTACACTCGTATTGCATCTTATTGCATAACAAGTGGGTATTGCGACTTTAAACTTATCGAAAATCTTGTTGCAAGCAAAATAGGGTTTGGCTTTGTGAAATGATCGATTTATGACTTAAAATCTTGGACGCCAGTATGGTTGCACATTCTTGCTAACTATAAAGTGGGATGTACATGTATATAAACTATAAATTCAAAATATATAAACTATAAAAGTTACTATAAACTTGATAGTTGACTAGGTCTTGTTACATAGTGTGAAAAGAGGGAGGTTCCTAGAAAGAGATTTGATTGGTTAATTTCGGTAAAGCCACCACCAGAGGATTGGCGATGGTTGACATGGTGTGGAACAGACATCGACTAAAGAACTAAGAATGGTGTAATGGTGTACAAGTCAATCGTTTGTTTTTTTTATCAAGGTTTTATACCAGATTTAATGTTATTTCACTCATATGCTAAACGGCGTGCCAGTCTAGGGAGTGACGGTAACCACCGCCAACATTACTGGCAACAAACAACAGGACCATCACAAGACACCATAACACATCAGAATCGTGTTGCCCTTAAGTTCTGAGGGCACCAGGGCTACAACAAGCGCCCCCCAACCACCTGCAAATATATGCAACTAGCGACATTGTTATGTTCAGTATCAATATTTCCTCGTTGATACATCACACCTTGATCATATGTGCCGGTAGATGTAACAAATTTAATCAAACGAACGGACTTAGCATTAACATGTTGACGTTATTTATTGTAAAACAGGTATCATTGAAAGACTTCCAAGTGGTAGGTGACGACCGCACACGGGTAGATACCATCATATTGCCCAGTACCATCTTCTCGGGAGTTCGAGACAAACCGCTAGCTGGTGGCGACCAAGCAACTTTCGTAGTCTATCAACAAGACACCATTTTCAAGGTGTGTTAAATTTGATTTTATACGCATTTGACGATGTCGATTTATGGTGATTTAAAAAAAAAATTATATATATTCTTGTCGATTTGTGTTATGCCGCTAAGGTGCAATTTTTAATTGCAGAACAGAAGCAAATAGGATTATATCAATTTATCGACTTAACAGTTGAAGCATCTACGCAACCTTTGATCCTTTTTATTATATAATAATGATTTTAACTTGTACCTGGTGAAACTATACACAGCTAAAATGTTATGTGATTACACCACTCATGAACCTGTTGTGTATTGTAGGTTATAAAATCCACTGCTCGTGATTCTGAAAAGCATGACAATGAATCAAGTAACAGTACAGAGCCAGATGTGTTAAACAGCCGCATTCTATCTGCCAGTATTGGGAGTCTTACCCTGACAAACTTAACAGACCCGGTGTTAATCACATTTAATCACCAACGTCAGGTAAGTGGACTAAGGAGTTTGTTTCGTTTACTTGGTTTGAGTGTAAAGTCTTACATATATGCTATTTTACTTACATGACAACGGAGTGTCCTCTTTACCCCTTTACCTAAATGCTGTGAGAGGAAACCTTAACCCTGGTGATTGTCAGAGTCACCTCGTGTTAATACCTCATACATCTTAGGTCGACAAAGGGACTCTAGATCTAACCTGTGAGCCGTACATCAGAGGATGGTCAGTAGTCCGAATAGCTAACCAGTGAATCACAGCCCGTGGGCCCAGAGGACTGTAACAACTGCAATCCAGAGATGCGATTTGTGTCTTTCCTATGTTACCGGGCTTTGGCGCTATCTGTTAATTAGCCCTACTTTTATCATAAACCATGTCCTCCTGGGAATCAACGTAACTCTTGCTTATTTGTTACTGGGCTTCTAACTATTCTGACAACTGTTTTATTTATGCCTGTTTAGAATTCTTCCAAGGCGCCTCGTTGTGTGTTCTGGGATTTCGCCAATAATTCATGGTCCAGTGAAGGGTGTGTTGTGAAGGAAACAGTAGCCAATAGTCACACTGTGTGTCAATGCAATCACCTTACCAACTTCGCTCTTTTACTGGTGAGTAGATTTAATAAGAAATTGATTCAAATCGGATAAGAATACCAGTAGGGTTACCATAAGATCGACGCCGTATCTGAAGAACTGGCCTCAACTGAGCCTCGTTTTTTTAAATAAAATTGATTATACCTCATTTCAGAGCACTCGAAAAAAAAGAAACCAATATTGATAGAAACAGTCTGAATAAAATCGGATGTAAAGAATTTCACGTAATTGTCTTGTCACATTAAGGATAATGGGAGGCTTGGTCCCATTTAAACTATGTGACTATGTTCAAAATATATTAAAAACTTAAGGTTAGAAACGTCAATTCTGGTGAAGAAAAAAATTCATTTAGCAGTAAATTTAAAACTGACCTTGTTTATTTCTTAATCCGTCGCTTCAGTCACGCTGTCAAATTTAAAAAAAATCTAAACATTTTTGTAAGCATCGGAAGAAACAGGTGCCACCTCATAACCCATTCTATAGTATGCTTCGCCTTTGACTGGTGTCAAAAAGTGGAATGGGAAGGTTATCCCACAAAAAAAAAAAAGATATTGAGGCCATGGCTCCTAGACCTCTGAGGTCGCTGGAGATCACCCGGTTATGTTGAATGAAGAAGTCAGTTTGACACGTTAGTTGAAAACTCGACCGCTGTTCCTAGTGTATTGCGATATAATAACAAACGACTCTGGATTATGACGATGTGACGTGAGGATGTGACGCGAGGAATAAATATATATAATGTGACGTCAATAAAGTTAGACCGCGGTTCGCAATTCGCGGTTCTAATCGATGGGACCAGTCAATGTTTGTACCGCTGTTCACGTAAACACTAATATTTTGCGTTAATAAAGCGTTTCATACCGTAAAATTTGTCTGTTACAGGATGTGTATGACACGGGATCATCAGAGACTAACCAGGAGGCTGTCAAAATTCTTAATCTCCTGTCATTTATCGGCTGTGCCATTTCCTTCTCTGGACTTGTTCTCACGATCGTTATATATTGTGTTTTTAGGTAATTATAATACTTTCTCTTTACAAATATTGAATAATTTGTATTCCCGTTTTTTACGAAGGTTATTTTTTATTTTGTAAATATGATAAGACAAGTAGGCAAGACTCAAATCCTTCTTTAACGGCTTACTATTCATTATTTCAGAAACGTCTTATTTTTGTTACCAGGTAAAAAAGGACAAAAATTATGTTTAATGACCATTTCATTTGCAGCAAATTGAGAAAAGACGTGCCTTCCAAGATTCTACTGAACCTATGTGTTGCTCTGGCCTGTCTCAATATCACATTCATCATTGGGGTGCTTTCATTGAATAACGCTAATTTATGCAAGGTAAGGGGTTGAAAATAAAAATCTGACCCGTCCATAATGTAGTCCCGACTAATCGGTGAGAAAACATACAAAGGTATTCTAGCGACATTTGAACAGATTGTCTGTTGTCTGACTATACCTTCAAGGTAAATAAAACAACAGTAAAATTACAGATATTCTTAATAACCATAATTCAACAGTTAGTTTCCAATCTGTGCCAATTTATAAAACAGTTAAACTTGACAAATATAGCAGTGCTCTTGCTTAAAGAGAGTCCATAAATGTAAATGCATATGTTTTGGCCGGTGGCTTTCGCCATATCCTAGTTGTAGACGAGAAAAGGATTATTAACATATTGCCCCATCAGTCAGTTTATCAGTTAAAACAATCACTACTCGTTTTCACTGTTTTATTTTTGCATTATCAGGCTATAGCGGTTTTGATGCATTATTTCCTGCTGTCTTCAATGGCGTGGATGAGTGTGGAAGCTTTCTATATGTACCTGGCTCTGGTCGTCGTCTTCAGAACATACGTGCAGCGTTTTATGTTAAAGGCTATGCTGATTGCTTGGGGTAACATTGAATTTGTATTCTTTGAGCGAAAATATTTTAAAAAATCAACTTTAATCCGTTCCGTTGATAACTGGGTATACATACATAAGTCTGGGTCTACCATAAAAATTAATCAGAAATTTTGTTTAATATATATAAGAACATATATAAATATGCTTTTATTATTTGAACAATATCTTTAAAATCATTCAAGTTATATTCCAGTGTGAAGCACACCCAAGTCCCTGAACCCCACATATGCTAATAACTGTAAATATGTGTTATGAAAATCAATAAACTTTTCGAAGCTATATTCTGAACTTTGCAAAAAATAGTATAGATACACAATACAATGTTAACTTACTTGCTATCAACCAATAGTTAATTCAACTGAGTATATGAGTATTCTTGAGTCGTGTTTTTAGAAACCTTTTTAAGTAGATATAATTCTTAATTGCAGGAATACCATTGGTGATTGTGGCCATCACTCTGGGAATTAATCAGACCGACAACTATGGTTCACAATCAAACGACCAGATGTAGGTATACCCTTTAGGTTGGACCCATGCACACAATCCCACACAATCTTACTAATGTATATACCTTGATAGTTAATATGCATGAACGTTATGTAAAATGTAAAAACCGGACAAAAACGTATATAAAGGCCATATTGCGATTTGTTTCCCCTTTATATAAGTACAAAATTACGGTTGCTTTTATTTTTTATTTTTTATTTATTTTTAATAATGGTTTACTGATTTTTCCTTTGTAGTTGTTGGTTAACGAGGATACCGTTTTACGTGGCTGCCCTGGCACCTGTGGCTTTAGTCATGTTGGGGAATTTAATAATATTTGGTTTGGTGATTAAACAAATCTGTGGCATGTCTTCACAAAAACTCCACAAATCAGAAACGATGTCAGCCATTCAGCAGCTCCGGGGAGTTCTTGGTGTGTTTATACTACTGGGAATTACTTGGACTTTCGCTATATTTGCCATAGGAGAAGGAGAAGCAGGCTTGGCATTCAAGTACCTGTTCACGATTTTCAACTCTCTCCAAGGACTGTTTATATTTATCTTTTATTGTTTGATGAAAACTGACGTCCAGAAAAGGATTTTCTGTTGCTGTCCTTCAACATTTGATCAGTCCTCGTCCAGCCATAGGTCTTCAAAAGGTAGCGCAATTTACTATTTTTAATCAGATTATATCACGTTCAGTTAAAAAATATATGTATCGAAGTGTCCTTCCTTACTCGATTTCGTAACACTTTTTTTAATAAACCGTAATGCATAGGGCAGCAAAACAAGGATAAATGAACGTATGGCCAGTGCAATATTTATCCTGCAGCAAAAAAGATGATGGTGTTTAATTCAGATGATTGACCGTAATGTTTGGAACTGCTATTTCACGAGTACAAATTTGTACATGCAGACATAGAGCTAGTACAACATTCATAAATATAGCAATTAATCTTAATAATTTGTTTCAATTTCAGCGACTTATTCAACAACTGGCCGTGGTAGATCAACGTTTCGCTCTGCGATAAATGCTGTTTTTGCAACAAATATTAAAAAGAGAGGTGCGTATGCTGTAGCACAGGCTGTACCTCATGAGAATCCGATGCCCGAGATGACTGGGGAGCAGGATTGCGTGTCAAAACACGATCTAGATCAGATAGAATTAGCATAAACTCTATTCAATCTCTCTCACTGTCCAATAGTATTGTTTTGTAGCCATTTGTAAGCTTGGGCCTATCAGTAGTTTCTTTGTTGATCTCATGCTATCTTTATCCGACACATTGCAACTTAATCCTATGGTAGCCCATATCAATGTAGAACACAGTCAAACTTTGACAGATTGGAGGTAAAGTCCCTTCCACTGCAAACCACCATATGCATGTATATGATGCGGTCACTCAACTGATCACAGGCCGACCAGATGCTAGAAGTTTTAAGCATAATATGATTATTGCCAATGAAATCGCCAGTTTTTGAATTTGAAGCATTTAATTTGAAGTATTCTATTTGTACATATATTACTGGAGTTCTATTTTAGAGTGTACGTTGACTGAGATAATCTTTATTCTTGATTGTAAAGTATTATGAGTTTAATAAAGATAACCTAAATATAAACAAGGCTACTATTTGTATATCACTAAATACAGGTAGTCGAGGTGATTCCTGTGTGATTGCGGATTCAGCTCCAGAAATAAAACAAAAACAGGTAACCTGGTTTTGAGTGTATAAACCCCTCTGTCTCTCTCTATTTATCCATTCCCCAAGTTTAGTCAGCACGAAATGCTTTAGAGGTCATACATATAGGCACATAACTGACAACGACGGTTCTTAGTTCCGGTAATTTCAGATACTGTTTGTAAAGAATGGATTTATCAAAGAATCAAAACTCTTGTATTCGGAAGCGTTTTTGTTTAGCAGATTAACTTCATGGCTATATGAGTCTTGTGGCTTCGTCGATATTTTCCAAAAAGGATTCCATAAGAAATACAATAAAGCACTTCGCGTCGGGGTTACGATTAATATATCTGAAAAAAGTGTAAAAATGTGTCCCGATGTGCAAAAAAAGGATGAATATATATTAAAGTCGATTAAACTGAAGCAAGGATTCATAGACTTTGTCAACTGATTGACGGACAACCTTGTAGCGTTGGAGTCGGGCACTTGTTCATTCTCCATGTCCAATAGCTTTTAATTTACTTAACAGCCAGCATACAGTTCGCGTTTGTAATAGAGGTTCTATAGGACTTTTTGGAACATGATCATTTCAAAAGCGGGTCATCATTGTCCAGAGAACACTGGCGACCCCAATTTTTGTTTCCAACATATTCTGGTTGATGGAAAGTTTGAAGTTAGTTTATAAAGTTTAATGAATGTATTCACTGAGCACCTAGTTTACTCGAGCCCTAATCTAATCATTGGCGCCAACAATTGACTAATGCATGATGGTCCTAAAGATTTCCAACTTTCAGCTACAGAAAAATATCGATCAATATATATAATAGTCTTGCAAACTTTACCACTTCTGAATGTTACAAGGAAATGCAGTTTTTGGTTGATTTTCTCTGTCAATTATTTGACATTGTCTATGTGTTTCACAGTCTTCAGTGTTCAACCCCACTTGATATTGTTTGTTAATGGACTTAGAAGTGTAGTAATGCGTTGTGTTGTGGGTTCATGTTTCACGCACTAGGCTGGTTTTTGTGCTTCACTAATCGTGTAATGGGCTGATGGTTAGACAGAGGTCCATGTTAACGTGCTCCATCCAAACATACTGCCCTCACCTATGAGTTGTACACGTTGTATTCTGCTGCACAATGTATGTTAAGCTTACAGTGCAAGTATTGTATATCGTTGAAACTGTTTACACGGAAAGTAGTCTCGACATGTTGGCAAGGGAGGTAATTTAAGCCTTCAAAGGCGGTCCTCTGACGTCACAGCATTCGTGATGAGGGTGCCTTTAAATGACGCCACAAACATTCACTCATTGGGACGTTACAGAAACGTTCACGAATCACAAGTGTTTTGACGTCGAAGTACCGATAGCAATGCCCCCTCGTTTTTCACATTTCAAAACTCCCATTGGGTAGGCATCTGTTTCGCACCACCATACAGTTAAGTACATTTCATTTATGCTGAACAACCAAAGAAATCAAACCCAAATGCTTATTTCATTTATCCAAAGGCGAAAATACTTCCCACCAGGCTTTGCATGGTACCAGCTTTAATTCACTGTTAATCCTCATTAATACCAGCCTAACCTTCGTTGCATGATAATAACGTTTAACACTTTCTTTTACTTCTGGACGGTGTCGGTCTGCAGTTCTATATGTGTTGTTAAAAAACACATATGTTATAAGTGACAGGAGATTATTGTGAGCTTCCTGTGCGCTGGTGCTCTCTGAGCGAAGGGGCAACATGACGCTTATTGGCTGTTTTGTCCTTCATGGTCAATTTGCACACACGTTGTCTTATGGCGAGCTATGGTCACTCTCCTACGTTATTTAATAATTTTTCTATACAAATACCGACTATTAAAAAATAATATAAAAAAAAATAAAGTAGAAGAGTGACCTTATGTCAGTACTTGTAGTATTGTATGATGCTAGGAGTCGATGATGGTGATTTCTTTGACTGACAGTCACTTGAACAATTACCTAAGCAAGTGGTCAAATCCCGATGGTCAGACAATACTGCATTCTCGCGTTCCTTTAATGCAACATTTAAACATTGGGACAGTGCCATCGGTATGCAGAACACCGTATGTTTCTGGTTTGTATACACTGACAGTATTTGATCCATTTGCAATTGAACGCGAGAGTACAGATGGATATATACAGAGTTAGAATAATTTGGCTGCAGTACGTAATCAAGATTATTTTTAGATTTAAATTTTGCAATGTTATTTAATTATTATTATTAATATTATTTGCATGCCACAACGTTGTTTTCAATGTTGTCTAACTCCTATATCACACGTTTGCATTGCTGCTGCTATGGTTTAAAACGCGTCCGAAACCTCAATACACTGGTTACCATCCCTCCGATTGCAGGGAGGGGTTCGTGTATGTGTGTGTGTGTGTATTTTATCCGGGGAGGGGGGGGGGGGGGTCCCATAATAATCATAATTCAGCACAATTGGTCAGGTTGAATAACAGATTAAATGTGATGATTAAATAAGATGTACCTCAATCTGAATGACACCAGCCCTCAGTTGTATTGCTGTGGTCATTTGTCACCGTTTCGTATAGGGTCTTGGCCACAGGGGTTCGGTATCATAGAGGCCGTCTATGTAACAGGGATAATACATAGACGGCCTCTATGATACTGAGCCCCTGTGGTCTTATCATGCCTAAAGGCCTAGGGGCAAATTCAATCTGGCTTTTATAATCAGATTGTTGTCTTGTTTGGGATATAGGTATTATCATAATCATCGTCGTCGTCATCATCATCATAATCATCGTCGTCGTCATTATCATTGTCTTTGTTGTATTTACAGACCATTAAATACATTTCCATAGAAGAGTAAATATTCAAGATGTGCTTACACCCTAGCTTAAACTATCAAATATGTCAAAATCCTCGATTGGGTATGCTTTCGTGTGGATAAACATTGGGACTTTCGAAAGTATTCACTTTAGTTGACCTATACAGATATTTCTTGTTCCAAGTAAACAGAGATTTATAACGATTTATGTCTTGGGATCTAAGATAGCACTTTGAAAAATATTTGTCACAGATAATTTTTTATTTCGTCCAAACATTAAGTTAAATTGATTACCAATCACATATATAGGCCTAATAATTACGAATTCTCCAATTACGAGAGAAAAAAAATCACCCTACTTCAATCAACAAACAATGATTTAAAATCCGAAACTGAGACAGTGTTTCTTTGCTTACTGGTAAATCGGTTAGGTATCTTGTGAATAAATATTCCGTTTTTATCACTCTATAGTTATCAAATTTTGTGTTTTCATTAAACGTAAGCCCTACTTCTCCACTCTTGTGGGAACTGACCGTGATGAATTCTGATGAAGCTAATTTACCATTTAGTATTAACTGCCTGTGTCCTACAAGCGACATTGCAGTCATCTAGAGTCCTTTTTATAAAATCTTCAAAACGAGAAGTATATATATTTACTGTGCATAATGTACCTAACTGGACTCAATATTGATACCTTGCACCAGGAAAGTAAGAATTCTCTCCTTTATAGATATAATAAATGGATCGTTCCAACTCATCATATACCTTTCCAGACATTGCATCAGACTTGACACAGTATAGTAAAAAGGATCGTTTAGGTTTTAAATGGTGAATAAACATCCCAGAGACATGACTCACAAACACGTTTAGAGCGTTTATAATCTAAATGGCATATAAAGTATATGTTTACAGGTTAAACGGCCATTGTTTCCATCCTAAACACCCGGTTAAGAAATTGCACAGTGCCTGTGTAGGTTCTAAACGGGATCAACGTGTTTATTGCGAAATTGAGCAGACACCTTTTTGTGTTTAGTTTGTCTTTGTGTTTAGATGGTAACACGTATTGTTTATATCCTAATCAGTGCCTAATCTGGAAGTAAATGTCCCGTTTACCACCTAACATAAATATGTAACTAGGATTTCAGATATTTATTTTCAGTGATAAAGAGGCCATTTACGGTCATAAGCATATTTTGAAGAAAGAATCGACACATTTATAATTAGAACTATATTACGAAGAAAACACTTTTAGAAATTCAAGTTTTTTAAACAATTTATTCATCAATATTTACAAACCTCATTAATTAATATATCCCAACTATTTCAAACGAACCGATGTTATTACACATTCATGCTTCGCCACAAAATATCAATGTCCAAATTTCATTTAAAGAGTTCAGATTGAAATAAACACTTACTGAATCTAAAAACATATTCTATGTATCCATAAAAGGTTTCTTCGTGCGAGTTAAACAGAAAAAATTACAACAGAATTATAAAACTCTCAGATGCATCTTGATCGTGTATATGTCGTGAAAATGGCGCCTGTCGAAGCAGACGGATCACTGCATCACTTTAATACCCGGATTAAACAACGTCATAATATATGCCCTGTGGATTTTCTAAACGCTCCTAGTTTATTTCACCGTGGAGGTTTTAAATACGTATCTATAGACTATATTTAATAATTTCCAAACGAGTTACTGAAGGAGTTTAAATCGGTATTTCAGTTCAGTTATAGGCAATTCGAGTTAAACTTAATTCTTCTAAAATATAATTTCGCTATTTGCAGCGTAAAAATTAAGCTGGATTATGTTGGCATAAAAATTTAACATATCCGTTTATTACTGCAGCACAATCACTAGTGTAGAGAACATAAACACCTCCGTGTATTTGCTGTATGATCCATTTGATATACACACACTACACATGTTTAGTTGCTAAACACTCAATGCATTTATCCATGTAGTTTTTAAACACTCTATACACTTATTTTTTACTATACGTGTATTCATGCTTACAAAAGCTACAAGAATCTTTTTCAAAAATCTCTATATTTTACTGCTATTGCTTTTCTGTCTTGTTCTGTGAGTTGATTTAGTTTCCGTAAAATTACCATTGATCTTAACTGAAGGCCTAACGCAGGATAATTGAAGCGATCAACAACAGAAACGTCTTTATTTCCAAAGCTTAAGGAAACTCTCCGGGAATGAAATTCTACTACTTTTGTTTTTAGAATATTAACATCTAGCATACGTTGGCTTACAGTAAGTGTACAGGTCATTCGAAGCAGTATTGTGGTCAAATATAGTTCCGTATATGGTCAGCTAAAAATACTAAAGGCCTACTGTTATGTTAAAATACATTGATATCTCACCCAAATTCATTGTCCGTATTGGTCCGATTAATTAAGAAGGTTTACATATTGTTTACGAACAGTAAAAAAAAACCCAAATAGATCGAGAAACTGCAAGGCGATACTTTCAACAAACAGTTCAGTCGTTTGTATTATACGCGGTCTTCGACGTTAGTTGACCGCTGTTCCATATTAACATATATAGGCTTAGGCATACTTTAAATGGAGAATCGGCATGTCAAAACTAAATAAGAAAAGCTTGGATTCCATTTGTCAGGGGTTTCTGTGTGAAATACGCAGTAGTATAGATGTAAACATGTGAGCATTAATCTCATACGTTTATAGTCTGAAGCTTCTCGGACAGAAAGGGCCGGTCACCGTGGAAATATCCTGACTAGTGTCCGTACTCTTGATGGATCTCAGTGAGCGTTTAATAGTGTTACAGCTTAGCTGTTATACATTCTTTTTTACTGATTCTAACTAGTATTTGTATGGGATGACGGAATGTTGTCTTTTTGTAAAACAACCGGACAATGCTTGCGCCCCAGAAAGCATTTTACAAAAAGAAACTATAAACTTCTGTTCTTGGAAGGGGTGTAACCCATTGAAGATTGCTAGTTAGTGAAAAACGCACACGTGCATCTTTCTTATTAATTTATGGTTACTAAAGAAAAACATTTAAAAAAAAGAAACCTAAATAGAAGTAAAAAAGGGTCGTGTACATATACGCCATTTCCCCATATTTAAAATGGTTAAGTAGAATATATCCAATATATGATCAGGATGCAAAACACACAGGTTCAGCTTCAAAAGACAACGATGTACTGTATACTGAATTTGTATAAGGAAACTGAGACTTCAACAGGCTCATATATTACGTATTAATTATTGGGCTATCTGCTGTTTCAAACGGCGACCTGTTGTCTTCCTGACAATATCATAAATTTGTAGAAATGTATAGGAAATACAGTACATTGTATTGGTTTCATTTGGGTAAATAAATCCGTTGAATAGTAGCTCATAAAAGTGCCTGGTCAGGTAAAATCCAAAGAAAGGGATTCTGGTTTTTGGGAAATATTTGTATATCTGCATGTGTTGTTTTTGTTTCAGATTCCGCCGGGTCTCTCCGAATCGAGACAGACGGAAAAACCAAGACCTCCTTCGTATGACTCGCTCCATCTGGGCGTGTTATATTAGACTATAACAGTGAAACGTTCTGGACAAATCCAACGTCATGGTATCAAAATAGAACATATTTGTGCAAAACTGGAACACATTTTTCTCTCGAATGACGAGTAGTAGTTTTTGCAATAAACAGCAATGGCGGAACGTTAAGCACTAGAACGAGTTATGTCAACAGATTGGACTTTATATCATAAAAGGAGAACACATGCGTGCTAAAATTTGACATGTTTTCCTATTTGGTGTGCAATTATTGATAGATGACTGCGTTTATGACATCTATAAGAAAACCATTTCCTGTGGATCTTCTCTTGAAGAAAACACACATTTTTCTTGGATTATCTAAGAATTGAACAAGTAATAAAGTTTGTAGTTTCGGCCAGATCACACACGAAGGACACACGGTGTTAGATGTTGTGTAATGTGTGCGTTTCGTGTATTGACGAAAACTTGCCGCACACAATGGAGTTGGAATGCCACGTACATCATGCAGTTTATGTCTATAATATACGTTTTATAATGTTTAGATTTATATATTTTTAAAGAAGTTGAGTTTTTTTTAAAGTTGTGTGTATATCCGCCGTGAGCCTCCGCAGCTCAGTCGGTAAGAGCGCTGGCCCTGCTAACCAAAGAGCAGAGTTCTGATCCCGGTGGGGGCAAGCGAATTTTCTTTCTCTACAATGAAAATATATCTAAATAATAAAAAAGATAATGCCAGGAATGCCCTTAATAAGTTAACTTAAGGTTATTTAACTCATATAACAGTATATCAGCTCAATGAGTAACGGGAACCACCTTTGACGCCACAAATATAGGTACTAAACATCAATACATAACTTCTGGTGCATTATATCAGTGCCCAGACCTGTATAGGTATAAACCTAGGCCAAAAGGTGAAGGAAACCAATAACGTTTATCGTATACGTAGAGAGGACAATCACAATACGCAAATAAAGACGCCACAACAAAATCGGATACGTGGTGCTCCGTAGCTCGATCAGAGAGCGAAGAACAAATTTGTGGTTTATAAAAGTAATTTTTTAAAATAAAGATATTATTCTGCTCTTGAACCTTCAGAGTATATATTGTACAGGAAGACAATTTTGCTGGCCTCTACCTGGAGTGAACACAACTCCAGGACACACTGACGAAGCTTTTCTCTCTATCAAACGACTGTTATGTCAGTATAGTAACACCAATGGGTTATTTTCTTCTTTATAATACCCTCCTGGTGGAGCTTTCTTTAAAAAACATACCTTAATAGATGTGTACTATGTACTCACCATGTATTTTGTACTCCATCTAAATTGTTACCTTCTCTAAGATGTCTTAGTTCCTTTAACACCTTGAGATCTATTCAGAAATTTGTCTGAGAGTTTTTTCTAGAACGTAAGATGATTCATCAGGGTTTATGTTTCTAATAGATATCCTTGTGCTAATGCGACTTATTTTTAAAAATATATATGCATATGCGACAAACTCGTAAACAGTTTATTCGCAATACGGGAAAAAAACGTTAAATCTATTTAATAGAGGGCACGGAGTACCTTTTAAAAATCTTACTTGAACTTTTGTTGGTACGTTATAAACGGTCATGCATCAATATTTATTTTTAAAAAAACATGCAAGTTTTCTTGTGATAAATAGCTATTACTAAATGTTTATTATAAAATACCAGGTTTTGTTTTGAATTTGTTTAGAATGCTTTTTCTATATATGTGGTGTATAAAAAGCTTGTATGTCCAGTCTGGTGCCCTGGATACCATGACTTTTAAGCGGATATTTTACCTTGCCTTTCTGAATAGTTTTATGTTTAAGAAGATTATTTTACATACAAATTGTTTTAATAATTTGAATTTTTTAAGGTTTTAATTTTTAATATGCTTTAATTTAATAAAGGTGTACATTTTTTTCTCATATATATTGGAATTTCTTATTCGGCTTAAATAGGCGATGTGTAAGTAGTAAGGGGGTCTAAATGGAAGCGCCTATTATTCTATTGTTTAAAATGTTAATGGACCATTGATTGATTGTTTGTTTGTTTAATTGGGGTTTAACCTTGTACTCAAGAGTATTTCACTTATATGACCACGGATTGTCCACCTCATACTGTTCCTTGCCTCATTACGATGGAAAACCGGGAGGAAACCCCGCAAGCTGGAGGATATGGTAATGTGCTATTCATGTGGTAACGGACAGCTATTGTGTGATTGGTGACGAATGGTTATAGTACATATTGTGTGACGGGTGAAACTTTCGATAAACAAAAATAATCCCCAAAATCTAATAACTCCAGTCAAGCTATTTTGGAAATTGTTCAAAGAAAATACTAAAGCAAAGCTACTCTCAAATGAAAATCAAAAAAGTGTTTCCACGTGGCGAAAGCAAACAGACCACCGTAAGAGAAATTAGCTTAATCGAAGAACCCAATATCTCAGAGACGGCGAGACCCCTAGTTGAACGTGAATAAACACAAACCATTCTGACTTGCGCAAACCTATTGGTTCGAGCTCACACAACGTTTGGTACCAATAATGTAAACCGCAAAAGTTTAAATCCACGAGCCCGGCCTTTCAACAGTCGTCTTTCAGCAGATGCCGTAATAGCCAACCTTATCGTTGAGCACGTGTCTTGTCAGTTCCGTAATCAAATCCCCTGAATCTTATCGTGGCAGTCCAGATATGCTGGACAACCTAGTCCAACGCTGGAGCAGGATCTTAAGATTGGTCCCTGTAACCATACAATTATTTCAAGCCCAGGCAAAATTCACTGCAATACCATATTGCCGAGAGCTCTCCCACCAGCGACCAAGACCTCTTCAACCACCAATACAGAGACCTCTTTCTGTGAAGCTCTTAAACCAGTGGCCCAGACAACATTGTCAAAAGCTCCCAAATCATACTCTGTGAAGCTCTCCAAGTGTTCCTAACTACTCTGCATGCGAAAACCCTCCTGCAAACGAACTGACGATTAATGAAACGATGCAGTTTGTTGCTGGAAAGAAATCGCAGCCGTTGAAGAATTAACAAGCTGAGTATAGCTAGCAGGTTCACCACTAAAGGCTTTTTTTAAAAATATGCTCATACTCCCAGTCAAATCACCTTTGCCTACCTTTGTCTAAGAACCACTTTTTATAATTAAAGAGCCAAAGACTAAAAGTTAGGCTGTTTATCGCCAGTTTGGAGTTAATATCTGTATATAAGTGAAGGCCATTTTGGTTTGCGGAATTAGAGGAAATGCAATCCCAACTATTTCTTAACCGGAGGTATACTGGGGGGAAGCTACCGTAAAAGTTTCAAGTTATTGAGTGAATTTGTTCTCCAAATTATCATGTTCACAACACATAGGCGTAAATAATGTAAAATGATGCAATGGCGGCCATTTTGTTTTACGGAATTTGATGAAATTCCATCCCATCTGTTGTCGTAATAGGAGAAACAATGATTTCAGTCCCGCCTGTTAAATTGACTAAATAACGGCTATGCTTACTCCAATGCACGTGCAATACAGATGTTTGTCTTTGAAAATATACAATAAAAATAATAAGTTTATTCAAAGTTATTCCGTGAATTTATTCTCTGCTTATCGTGTTCACAACACATAGAGGCATGAATTTTCTAAATATATATATTAACAGCGATTTGGGTTTACGGAAGTTGGTGAACTGCAAGCCCATCCGTAGTCTTAAAAGGAGGAAGCTACATACAAAGTTTGAAGTTAATCGGTGAATTTGTTCTCAAGCTAGCGTGTTCACAAACATTTCTGACGGACGGACGGACGCCAAGTAGCATGTCTAAGTCCCCCCCCCCCCCTTACTATAGTAGTGGTGGACAAAAACCACCAGCAAGGCCAATTTAACTACCTTAAAACATATTTGTCCGCGCCGCCATGAGCCATGAAATGTAGGTCTGTTTTGTGGTGGTAGACGGTGTCAATATGTTAAGTAAATGTGTGTTTTTTTTATTATGGTAACTCATCCAGCAGCAATGTGGTTAGCTGATTGGTTTAGCGCCACACACCTCCAGCCGCCATTGTTAAAATGTCTGACCCATAATATTTTCACGTTTGATGGACTAGCTAACTTTCGATAGTGAATAAGAATTGTAAAACAAATTGCAAAATTATCATTTTTGATAGCAAATTTCACGTTCTGTTCAATGCTTAGCTTCGTTTCTCCATCTTCCTATTGAAAGGGCCAAAATGTGTCAGACGAGACTTCCACATTGCTAGCCTTGATGCAATTCGAGGCAAAAACGTTGCAAAAATTGAATTGGACTATTGTAGAAACAAGCAGGCATATACAGGTAAATTGCATGTATAGCCTACATGTCATCCTGTGTTTAGACCGCCTTATTCCTGTTCTAAGAAAGCCCCAATCTCATCGGGTGGGCTAAAGAGAAGTCATCCGAAAGCAGCAGTTATAGACTCTAGTTAACTCAGGTTTTACCGTTTATGGAGGCAAGGTATGGAAGGAGGAGAGGCGTAATGCGACGATCTTCTTTTGCGCCTTGCCTCGGGAAGATGCATTTCTAAAGCTAACCATCCCTTTAACAGGATCCACGTGTTATATGTTACTCAGGTGTTACTGTGGTGACTAAATGTAGATCCACTCATTGCAGACATTGGTGGCATATTAGAATGGCTTTGGGAAAGGGAAAGGATTTACCAAAACATTTGTATCAAGAAGGCATATTTTATATATATAAATAAGATGATTCGTCGATTTTAATTGATCTACATCCCTGTGCCAGTGTGATTGCTTTTAAGAAATATATATCTTCGACTTACAGAATAACACTTGAAATTTTATTTTCAACATTAGTTTGCTTTATGTCAATGCCATCGAAAGACAAAACTGGGGATAGTCTTTGAAGACTAGCTTATTTATCTAAAACTGTTTATTTTACAGACTTTAAATTTGTGACATTTTAAAGAGTAAAAATTTGGGGATACATTTTTTAAAATATATATTTGGCATTTTTCTATGAATTTCTAAGATCTGACAGACAAAAAGGCCCATTGAAATTGTTGAAAGCCAAATTTTGAAAAGATGACACAGCCTTTCTTAGTTCAAGGGCCATTCTTATACTACTTTAGTTGATGTTACAGTTATTATATTCCGAACCACCAAAAATGCACTGTATTTTTTCTGGTAATATAAATTCGATTTGCATTAAGTTTCAAAGTTATTATTGGATCTGCACGAAATTGACATATTTGTAATCCCGACTCTTGCAGCTTTTCAAAAATATCTATACAAATAACAAAATATGCAGTAGTTATGGGCTCATTAAAAATATCTTTCTCAAAATCAACCCAGGAATACCTAAAAGGGCCTGATATGGAGGACTGTTTATGTAACATAGTTCTAAATGCTTTGATTTAATGTTATGGTTTGCTATTAAACATTGCAAACTTGCTGATGACAACGCCATCTGATCTTCATCTGTTCTGTTGAAGACACTGATCAAACAAATATTTGGGACAAGGAGAGTCACACCATGGAAGTCTATTCCTCATGAAACAGAGCTTGTGGAGCTAAATGCCTGGCCTCAGGAAAAGTGCTGAACAACATGCATTGAGGAAAGCACCCACAAATTGATATACAATAGTTTAGTGATAGGCCTAATAAACTTCAAGAACACCTGACATTTCTCTTCATGTCAACTGCTACATGATAGATAACGTCATTTTAATCCCAGAAACCTGTGTTACAATACTGTGAATTTGATTTTAAACATCACAATAACGAAGTGTGTGAAAAAAAAATACTGAAAAAGCGTCAATTAAACGGGAAACTGTTATGGCCATAATAAAGAATATCCAAGAGGAAGCCGTCCGAAGCACTAAGAATGGTTTATAATGATAGCTGCTCATCATACAGATTTTTTGCCCCTCGGCCAATTTTGGCTCTCACAGCGAGATCTCCGAAACGAAAGCATATAGGGCCACCAAATTTGGATATGTTATGTTATGTATCTAGTGAATTGTGGGAAGTCTATCGAAATTGGGCATGCTCGTCACAGAATTTAGGGAGTTATGCCCCTTTTTCAACTGTTTTCTATATTATGATATCTCTGAAACAAAATCACGTTTGGCCACCAAATTTATATAGATTATGTATCTAGTGAATTCTGGGAAACCTATTGAAATTGGGCATGCTCGTCAAATGATTAACGGAGTTATGCCCCCTTTTCAGGTTTACCGTGATCTCCAAAACGAAATCAAGTAGAGCCACCAAATTTGGATATGTTATGTATCTAGTGAATTGTGGAAAGCCTATCCAACTTGAGCATGCTCGTCAAAGAATTTATAGAGTTATGCCCCTTTTTCAACTTCTTTTTATAACATGATATCTCTGAAACAAAATAACGTTTGGCCATTACCACGATATCTCCGAAATTAAA
>JAQQZZ010033593.1:0-10647 GCA_030265115.1 Mopalia vespertina | reverse complement strand
TATTTAGGCTAAACTATTACATTGACCAGAAACCTCCACTCAATTACTTCACATTAATACCAAATACTCCACCAAAAACAAATTTCCAGCAGCAGAAAAAAATTAAACAAGACAACACACCATTTTAATCAAGAACTATATTCGAGTGTGACAATACGGAAGTCAATAACAGTGGTCTTACGCCAGATAACGCGCCTGGGAAAATCTGTTTCACGCGAGACTACAGTGTGACGGGATAACTGAACCTTTATACATAGGTCAGTGATTTAACCCAATCGACATCCCTCGTGTTTATCTTTCGCCAGAAGTGGATAGGCCGTGTAAATAAATCACGTGTTTATATAATGGAGACATGTTTGTTGTTATATTATGGGGACATTTTGTCTTGTCATTGACATAGTAGTGATTCAATGGGAATCGTCAGTGGAAACAAATGGGAGATAACTATATAACCGATATAACAGAAAGTGCAATCCATCTCATTGACTAACAATAGTATGGTATGAATATTCAATAGAATGCTATTGTTAATCAATGGCATAGATGGCTCTACGTGTTATACGGGTGACAGGGTTATCTATCTTTTTAGCCACTGGCGATCCCCATTCGAATGCTATATGTGAGAGATAAATGACATAAAAAAGGGCACTTCATGTTACCGCATCAATCAATCAATACAAACTTTCTTCTTCTCTCAATAATACACAAGAAGTCTATCGACAATGATTTTAGCTCTATTTCAATGATATCTAAACAAGACTACATTATATGATAGACTATTAGCGATACAGAACTCAGCTTCCATTTCAATAAGTAATTCTTCTACTAAATCCAAGATTATTTGTGAATGTTCGAGGCAGTTATATCATGCTTCGACAATAAAAACGACAGACGCAACCGTACAACCACAAGCCAATCTAATTAAAATCAGATCTCAAAAACGCCCCCTTTGATTTGTTTGTCGCTATATTGAGATCTAACGCAATCGCCCCACCTACAATGTGGATATGCTTCTTAAATTGACCAACCACAGAGCTGCTTCTCAATTCTGGTTTGTAAAAGGCGAAGATTTCCGCCGACGTACCGAATTTTCCAGACTGCGTATTTGTACATGACCAACGGATACAAGCACGCATAATCATCAAATACCACTCAAATAATAAAATTTGAGCGGAATTGCTTTTCCCCAGTTTACATGCGACTTACAACATCAACACAGAAGAAAACCGGACAACTTCTGATTGTTTGGCTGAATTTGGTGTTTTCCATGGATCCGTGTTATCTGTGTTTTTATTGGACAACAGAAACTGTGACCTTTCGTGAACCCCAATAAGCTTGACCTAATTGAACCGTATAAATAGAGTGATTGCGTTAGATCTCAATATAGAAATACGTTAGAAATCACGTACGACATAGACTTATTGGTCTTTTCGTTTAACATTATATTTGATAAACGTTTTGTCAAAATTTAATAACCTCCGAATAATGACTAACCTATATATGTAATCTTCAAGTCCGTGTGTTCATGAATGGTTTAAAGCAGTTTCTACAGACATTGCATACTGTCATCAGAAGATTTATAATACAATGATTAAATCGGAATTTGATTTTCTGTTAGCTAAGTGGTTTGTAGACATTTTGTTTGATATGCGACCATGCAGCAATTAAATTAAACCGTTTCACTGAAATACCACTTTCTGCTGATATAATAAAGACGTCCCAAACGTGTTTCGATTTTTAGACAGCTTATCTAAACTACTACTCACTGCTTACCGCTAGTCCAATAAAAGTGTGATGAACGTGTTTACTATACATGTATGTTTTAATAGGCGGCTTGTCTAAAATACCGCTTAATGCCTAACATCAATAGAGTAATGACGTTACGAACATTTTTAGTATATTTATTGACAGCTCACCCGAAGCATTACTAACCCCAATCAAATAAAACATAACAAACATGTTGAGTATTTTTTTGGACGGCTTCTCTGAAACATCATATGCCGCTTATCGCCAATCGAATAATAAAGGTGTCATCAACATGTTAAACATTTGTTTAGCCAGCTTGTCGGAACTGCTGTTTATACAACATGAATCGAATAGAGTACGAGTTTATTCTGCTTTAGATTATTGATTGATTGATTGATTGGTTGATATACCAGTCTGAATGTAACGGCAGTGAAATACAAACGTTAGGAGTATGCTTAATCTTATTTCCCTTATGTTTCCACAGATTGGTTGAGTTCGGGATGGGAGCTTCTATTGGTGTATCGGGATGGTTGGTGATTCGATATCGACATCAGAGGTCCGCGTTAAGGAGACGAAAACCTGATAACTGATGATTCGCCATAACATTAAACTGTTGTTGACTCGCATCATAAACAGACATTCGTATAGGCCTAATTCATAACATGGACGCTTGTCTGTTGAAATTTGGTTCTGTTTTTAAATAATGTCATGAGTATGGCAATTCACTTGTTGTTTCAGCCTTGTTGTTAAAGACTTAAGGTTGAAATGTTACCAACTGAGCTGAATGACAACCTAAGAAACAATAATCATTCGAGATATTTGCTTTCTGCTGTGCGTAAGTAGCAAGCCGGGTTGTGATTATACTTGATATATTAAGACGCATCACATTCTCCAAGATCTGGAGTTTTCGCCTTCACACAAATCCTTAAATAATGCTGTCTTTCTTACACAATGCGACTCTTTTCTTATTATTATAATTCTCAATGGAACGAATTATCAAAGTTCTGTGATTTTCTATTTTTTTTTTTTTTCTATTTTTCTTCTGACAGGACGTATTATGTTATGTGGTTGTCACGGGGAGGCAAAGTCTAAATTTGGTTTCTGTATGTTAACTTAAAATCTCTTGTCATATTTTTGGTTCCCGACATTAACTTGAAAGCTGCTTATGAAATTCAAATCAAACTTAACATGAAATGTTCCATTCGACAAGACAGAATTAAGATATTCCATCTTCCAAGAAATCGTGTAGGATTTTGGTTGGTGTATTATTGTCTAGAGAAGCTGTCGCCTGATGAATTCTATTCAAACTCAATTTTAATATTCCATATTGCAAGTTTCATCCGGGCGTAAATTGCGAATCACTTGATCTCTTGTTACATAATTGTCTTTGGTTGGGGTTAACGTCGTACTCAAGGGTATTTCATTTAAATCTAAGATGAATCTACGTTATACTTAAGGTAGTTGCGGTCATATAACAGCGTGACTGCCTAATGGGTGGAGGGAATCCCATTCATAGTGATTGGAAATCAGATAGGCTTCCTGTTGCCCTTTGCGCCTTGACTCCGAGAGCCGCAGGGCAACAAGAAGCTCCTTGTAACAGTCAACCGTATACGACTGCAATGTACTTCGACAATTAGCTACACTTAACACAACAATGCAACGTGAAGTGCTTTTCTCTGTTGGAAAATTAATGTTCCTCCATTGCTATAAGAATATCTAAATATAACACATATTTGACTTGTTCGTCAAGTGAGAAATCATTTAATTTTAATAATGATGTATTGACAGATATATTCTATGCTTTAAACACATACTCCTTGTGTCTTTCTGTTTTCATCCCTTTTTGTTGTAACTGTAGCCTATTTTAAACGAAATCGAGCGGATTCTTTCCTGCAAATTCTCACCAGATGACACGGAACACAAAATAATTGATTTTCTGTCGGATAGAGCTTGACGGATAGAAAGCTTTTAAAAGCTTTACGATCCTATTTATTCTCGGATTACTATTTTGGAAAATTGATGAGATGTTAAAATCATACTACACTTTTTCAGTTGTAATTCGTTGTATTTTTAATGTGAACGCTAATAAAGCTACAGAAATTGTTCGAGCAAACAAGTGCCCTCTGGAGTGGCAATGCTGTCTTTACTTAGCACTGGAGGAAAATTAACTTTTGAACATTATGGATCACATCTTGGTTGTGCTAGTGTCAATTACTGTCGGAATACACCGCTGTCATATGAGCGAAATACGCTTATGCAGGACGTAAAACATCAATCAATCAATCAATCGAGCAAACAAGTAGCCTACTTAAGTTTCTTTTTCTCACAAGCAAAGTTGCTAAGGTATAACCAGAAATAATAGTACAGTTATTATACATGTAACTGTCTTCTTTTTTTGCGGAGTTCACATGCCGCAAAATGACCCCGCGAACGACGGTATACATCTGCACGTTGATTTCACAACATCGATATTTATCCGTCAGTGTTTATTCCAACAATCCTTTATATCCACCTGGCAATCCATTTTTAATGGCTTACAAAGTAACGATTTTCGATAGCGAGAAATTGCCAATTAAATGTTAAGATTGTCGGATGTGATTGTTTGTTTGTTTCATTTACTACATGTAACCAAATTCACATATCCAAATTATGGTTTTGCATTGGATCCAATTTTATTCGCGTAATAGGTAGATAAAACACTGGGTTGTTCGATTAGAATAAGCGGATGAGCGCATCGTGGTGTACCACCGCGTGCATGTATTCTGTAAGACTATCTGAATATAGTGTTAAGCACATAGAAATCAATATGATAGCTGTTTTTAGCATTATGTTTGGAAGAGATATTATTCCAATATTACGATTCCAGCTATTTTTTGAGTATCAGCAGTGATATACGTTCGTCCTAACAGTTCTGATCTGTGGAATTTCGGTATTGCGATATTGACGACACACCAAGTCACATTGCTCCAGGTCACAGCTGAAATTCACTGATGAAGAAGATGTCGTGTTGTGTTGCTTCAGGTCACAGCTGACATTCACTGATGAAGAAGACGTCGTGTTGTGTTGCTCCAGGTCACAGCTGACATTCACTGATGAAGGTGATGTCGTGTTGTATTGAATGCAATATGTCGTGTTGTATTAATCAGTTTATTCCATTAGCAACAGAACTTCGAATACACAAAAAAGACTTTAATTGTGTGCAATGTTAAAAGCATCTCTCGAGTGATAAGAAACAGTTTGAGCGAAAGATATTTACTAAGGTCAAGTGATATGTCGGGTAGTTTGGTCTAAAAGATTAATCGCAAGGTTGCACACTGTCTTCGACACGCGTGAGGCTTCATCTTATTTGTCGTAATTTAAAGCATGTTGTGCAAAAAATCTATTGATGTACTCTGTAGCAAGCAATGCGTCCTGCCAGAACTATGGTCCCCCACACCTCCCCACCCCCCACACACACACTTTTGATTTAGTTATTTGCAGTATCATATTTACACGGAAATCAAGATCAGAGCTATCATGTCGTGGATGGACATGTAGGTATATAATGCAGGTCCAAGAGTTGGGTAATAAGTTCGAATACACAAGGCTAACCATATACCACTTGTTGGTCTAAAAGATAGTTTACATCATTTACCTATTCGTGTAGTTATATGAATGATACCACAACAAGTTTTATTATCATTGACAGAACTGATCACCAATTTCTGCTAGCTCCCTAAAATCTAGGTCTTGCAGTATTAGCCAATCACACAACTTCAATTGCCGAACTATTTTCGCCACCATGCATACACCAGTGCTTAACAAAACCCAGTGTGTTGCCTGTTCGCTACCAAAGTGAATTTGATAGAATTTCAGAGTAATGCTTTGCGATGACTGTACAGCAAATCAACAACTTCATACCGGTAAACACAGTTCAAGTTTTATTTCCATACTTCAAAACAAATACGATATTTAGTATAGAAACACGTAGCGTGTGTTTGCTACTTACTCATAATAATGAACGTAAGTGAAATAAGATATTGAAACCAATGGTCCTTGACTTTAAAGAAGCAATGGAGGTACAGAGTTTATGTGGACTAAGAGCCAGAGCCAGACGCCAAAATTCCGTTGGCAAAACCAGCTACCTCTAATACGCTCTCAGCATCCAGGTGTCTCCTGTAAAATTATTTTCACTTTCGCTCAGACAATTATATTTAAATTCGACAGTGAAATGTGCTGAATAAAACCCCGAATCACCTTTGTAATTCCAATATAACTGTGTGTAACAAACTGGTAATAAGTAAGCCTTGACATAATAACAACGTCAATGAACTTCAATGAGTCTGCTGCAATAATCCAGAATTGAGCTTCACCATACTTAGTGCTTCTCAAAACAAATACATAGTGAAAGAGAGTTCTTGTTTAATCTCTAGCTCAATTTAAATGTATAGTTATTTATGTAGAACTCAATAAGCAACTCGTAATTTTAGAGACTCCAGAGATGATATTAGAATAAAAGCGGGTATTGTTTAGCAAGTCCTTTGCTTGGGATGATTGATTGGAAGTACAAAAAAGATGTGTAATTTGATAAATGAAACAAAGGGGAAATTTATAGAGTTTTTTATATAACGTATGAACACTAATGTATGGCGTTAGTTACCTTTATCAAAAACATACTTCTTAACCAACTATGCGAATTTTAAAACAAAATTATGATTATATCGAATCTCGAATGTCTTGGATGACAGGATTGTAGGGGTTTAACATTAATGGATATATCCAGAGCCACGATGCGGCACGAATCCAATCTGTTTGTTATCTATTTGTGTTGCGTCTCGTGGCTGCCCTTTCTTGTCGTTGTTTGTTTTCGTTTACGTTGAGGGTGGGCTCAATGACCTATTGGACAGACACGCCGCTATACACCTGTTCTATCGTTTTAATCCCCAGTCAAACGACCACTCTTCAGCCGCACAATTATACAAATTGTTGTTGTTCTGTTTACATAAAGCAAAAACAATTGCATATACTATCGCTAGAATATGAGAATAAGAAAATTCGAGCTCAAAAACTATTCATCAAATTAAATGAGGTATATTTCCTAAAAACATGTTTTATATATACGATCCCTTACTTTGATGTTGAACCTTTATGCCATACTATTTGCACTACAATTTTACACAGCATGAAGGCCTATAAAGCAGTCGATACTAAACGAAACATATATAGTTTCCAAGGGTTTATTGCTTGTAAAATTCTAGATGTGCTTTCCAGGTTTTTTTTACTGATATGCTCATGTTCGTTTATTATGCTGATCGATTTTTCCTGACCATAAGGCCGCAATCTCGGTATTCTGTCAACGTTGACGTAACACGTTTTATTTCTGAACATTGATATATGTTAAACAAAATACCCCCGGAGATGATTCAAAGCTCCAGAAAATTAAGTGTTGTCAATAATTGATTCACTTCGTCCACTATTTTCAACCAAACGTGATGACAACTGATAGTGTTAAGGTGCAACACGAAGTCGGTTTTGTTTTAACGTCTCTGTTCTACGTCCTGTCGCTTCATTGTTTTTGTCAATAAAGTGTTACCTTTGACTGGCACGTATAGTCATAAGGGTCAAATAACCTTTAGCGTGGCGTTAAGCACCAATCAAGCTGTGGGAACTTCTAGGAGATAAAAATGTACATATAAATTATTATAGTTACTGCAATTTAGGCGCATTCGACTTGACGATTTTGTTCAGCACGTAAATAACTGCGCAGAAGAAAAAGTACTTCGCGAAAATATATGTCAGTCGAATGGATTTCTCGCACATTAATGTATATGCAATATGGCCACGCCTTTGTGTGCTTGTCAGGCAGTGATTGAAAATAGGCGTATTCGACTAGATGTTTTAAGCCTCGTTTTACGAACTTTGTTAGACTGGTACATTTGAGAAGTTTCATTGAGTACAGCCATGTTGTCTGAACACGTGAACACGTGACCAATTTAATGTACAAGTCGAACCAAATTCGTTAACGAAAATGTCCAGTCGAATGCGCCTAATATGTGCCAAGGGTAGTCCAATTACACGATTCCAGCTAGGTTTGGACTATCAGCGCTATTAGGTATTCGTTATGATTTTTCATATCTGTGGAATTATCGGTACTGTGATATTGATTACACAGAAAACCATAATGCGTCAGGTTCATTCCTTCCAGTGATGAAGTTCATTGATACACGTGCTGTAGAGAATATATATTAATTCTTTTTTTCATAACGCAGCGATACAATGCGATTAACTACAGGACTTTTATTCTGTTGAATGCTACACCTTCTCTCGAGTGGTGTGGAAAAAGTTTGAGTGAAAGTTTAAACGTTCCATCTACAAAGGCTAAGTATTTTTACCTGCCATTCGGTCAAACCGCAAACGGTTGTTTAAGTCTCTTCATATGGATAGGAAGACAACTACAGAGTTTTCGAGGTCGGTTGCGCCTTGCTCCGCCTTCTCTTAGCGGTTTTAAAAACTCTGTGCCGTATTTTTCAGTTTAATGTGCATCTATTGTTCCAAGAATTGAGCTCTTGAGCATACAGACAAATCAAATCTCGGCTGTATAGACAAATACCGACTTCTTGATCTGCGGAAGTCAATGGACATTGATACTAGAGGCGGCTATTAGAGGATTTTGATTGGATATTGACAACTAAACCCTATCCTGGTCATTTGTGACAAACGGACCTTTTTTATGAGTGGCTATAATGAATGGATTTGTATACAGATATAGCCGCCGATTGGTGGGTGCAATATAATGATACTGGATGTTGAAATATGTCATCAGAAATCTTGCATTAGTGTGTAAAAAAATATACATCAATATTTCGCCTTCCTGTAAAGCAAAACGCTGTGAGGAAATTTTTCTCAAAAGTGGTTAGCCATTCCGCGGCTTACAATGATGGTTTATGGAACAATTCCGTGTCAAACAGACTTTTTGTCTAATATCAGTTTCCCCAGGTAAAGAAGCTATAAACAGAATCCACCACATTTTCTAAATTTTTAAAATAACTTCCTTTAACCCAACTCAGAAAAGATATCAAACACAATATTGGCTGTACAACAATGTAAAGAAAAGGGGAAAGAGTCTCACCTCGTGGGTATACTTTAATTTATTTGACCATTCCCTCTGTTCTTCTTGGAGAATGGTAACCTTTAAAACGCACCTTCTCTGTGTGTTTTTAATGCTTAACACAACATGACCAACCATCGAATTGGGGCGATCAATAAACAGTTCCACAAGTGGGGCTTAATATTGCAATCCACACAGATAAAATCAAAATGCCAGCGCTTAGAAACAAATTGTTGTCTGGTTTTACAACACAGAAAAGGCCAATGGATTACGTGACCCGCAGGCACTGTAATGCCGCATAGACGTACTGAGATACACGGGATGAAAGTCGGACTCGCACTCGGTGAGGTTTTTTCTTGGTGATATAACGGCTGTTTCAATCAGATGAGATCGATATTAGATGACGGAGGGGACAGACGCAAAACATTTCAAAAACAAATTCCAGACATATTACACTAAAATGTAATGTTATTCTCCGGTGGAAATGAAATATACAAACTTTTCAGCTTTTGAATGCATTTCAATATTGGCGTTTATTATAATTCATTAAATACATTGTCACATGCATATCGATAAATTAAGACCAATGTATCATCTCATGTTATAAATAAACTCATAAGGACAAGTTTTGACGCGGATTTTAATCTAACTCCTTTTTGTGGGTAACTATATTAACTAATTGTACGGCTATCATCTGTTCAATCAACTAATGTCATAGTAACGTATTTCCCAGCAAGCCAAACAACGTTGCGACAACGTTTTGATTTGGTCGTGCTAGTACGGTGTTACTTTGTTGCAACAGAATTTTGTGGACTACCAGTTATATTGCCACAACCTTAGAATACAACCACACGGCAACGTTATTACGTTGTACAAAACGCTACCAATTCACAACTAAGTCACAACGAGTCGATTTGTTTTGTTACTACGTTAAACTACAACGTTTACCTGTGACGTTTTGACAACGTTATAATAAGGTTGTATCAACTAGTACAAACTAACAATCAAATTTAAGAAATAATGTTCAAGCGACTGCCGTCTATTGCGAATTTTAGGACAGTTGAGTAGGACGAGTTTCTACATTTTAGGCTCAGACGCCTTCGCCCTAAAATAAATTCGTCCACCTCAACTGTCCTAAAATTCGCAATAGACGGCAGTCGCTTGAACATTATTTCTTAAATTTGGTTGTTAGTTTGTACTAGTTGATACAACCTTATTATAACGTTGTCAAAACGAAGCCTGAGCATCTATCAATCGTTGTTTAAACTCATATCGTATGGCCCCTGTGGTGGAAAATTTTGGCACAGTCCTATCAGTCTTCTGACAGGCGCTCACAACATTCTAATCGGACGAGTCTAAATAGTTAGCCAGGGAGGGTTTTTTGATTGCGTTACATGCAATAGAAAAATCCACAAGAGATAATTCAATGATATAATTTAACAGGTTTAGTGTGTAATGGTGAAATGCAAAAAATGTTAAATTACAAAATGGTAGCGATGAAAAAGAATCTCGACAAGAAAACACATATGTAAGACATATTTCCACCCTCAGAAAAAATAGTTTATAAAAAAATAGATTCTGAAATTAACATAGGTCAAACAGTGCACACAATACATGCAAATCGCTGTCAATTATTTCCGCCAGCAAGGACAGACATACATGGACATGATGGAAGTGCAAAGGGATTTTTACCAAGAAGCATTTTGTTTCTCAGAGACATCGTTTAAAAATGAATGGAATTCAAAGCTTGGATGAAACTTAAAAAGTTGCAGGTGCCATATATTTACCAGAAGTGTTAATATTTAAAGTGACAG
>JAQQZZ010033582.1:0-10647 GCA_030265115.1 Mopalia vespertina | reverse complement strand
GAAATTCTAAGTAACCTTCCTAACTGTTAGAAAATAAAACAATTGCCGAGAATACTTTAATGAAACTGATTAAAACCCAATCTGCTATCAATTGTTACGTTGCGCTTCTTTACTTTTATTCACTTTATGTGATTCTATTAAATTAATACCCAGAGTTCCCGTGTGCCGTGGATCTATTAAATCTAATCAAGTAACACAAAATATTCTCGGTGGTTTGAATGAAGTTTTACTTTGTTAAGGGAATAAATAACTAATATAATACAACATGTAATAAACAAACAATACTTACAGACCTTTGAGACAACAGGCGACTATTAGTGTTAAACTATAAACTTACTTCTCTTATTATATACTTATACTTTTACTTAACGTTTCTATCCTGTGCTTTCTTCCTTTGTCAATTCCTAGTTCGAGCCTTCCTTAGTTTTTGATTACAGTTGTCTTTCTTTCACTCTACTCTATACTCTACTCCTACTGTTACTGTCACTTTCACTGTCCTCTACTGTTCTCTTAACTCTCACTCTCTTCCAAGCTTAACTTCAGTCTCCTCCTGTCACTGTCCCCCCCTAACTCCCTAAAACTACCCTTTTTAAACACGCTATGATACCCGCCCAAAATTCGTAATCCCCTATGGTCAATTCTCATTGGCTACTTATGTTACATAAAGGCGTTACCTAAACTCCAAGAATCACCTGTTTTCTCATTGGTCAGTCACGTGTAAACATTTAAAATAAACACAACATAACAGTTGCTTGTGGTGTCAAGGGTGGTTTCCTTCACGCATTGGTCTGGTTCGCCGTCATATAAACCCCAATCAAACAAATCTATACGATGTACCATGTCTCTCTCTACAACTGAAGATTAATATGTATTCCCAACTCTGGTACTTTATTTAGAGCATGAGATAATTCAGCGATTCGAATTAAAGGTCATCCCAACGTGATTAATTTGTAGAATTGCCCAAATGGTATGGAATCGTCCTTATGTAGTTCAAATGACAAACTGGAAGACTGTCCGTGAAGTGTCATGATTGAACGCCTGACCGAGGACATTGGTTAAACTTAACTTAACAAATTAGCTTTTTCTGTAATTTTTGTTAAATAATGTAGTTATTCACAAACACCCTAGCCCAAACGGGCCCTTGGCATAGTTGTTAGCGGGTGCGCTTACTTATCCTACTGTGATGTACCGTTCACGGGATCGAGTCCGTCTGTCGACAATCCGGTATATGAGTGAGTCACATAATGTGGCTTAGGCAATAAGGGGGATGGTTTTTACGAGGTTGCCTCCCGGTCTTCCATCGTAATTAGGCAAGGAGCAGTGTGAAGTGGACAATCCGTCGTCCGATATAAGTAAAATACCCTTGAGCACGACGTTAAACCCCAATCAATCAAACAGCCCATAGCCCACATTTCATACAAACCGCTGATGCTATCTAACTATTATGTTTCAAACAGCGTAATACTGTCTGTATTGACCAATGAAGGAACACTTAATTTCTGCAATACATATGGTGATTTTGTTAGTCTGCGTCATTTGAGATAAAATACTTCTAAGCACAGAATAGACACTATACAAATTACCACAACAGTTAACCGGACTAAATCGTATTTGTAACAGTAACACCTAGAATGGACAAGCCAGCCATCCTGCCAAGGTCGATGAAGGTCAAGAACCAGACAACTGCTCTTATGTAATCAGTTTGGAAAATTCAGTGGAAGAAAATGTGTTTGAAAAGCTTTTATCAAAAATAGTGGCACCACCTACACAAAAAGAGGAATATTCGGACAATGTGCAAGTCACTGAAAATCGATTTATAGCTTCAAATGAGCTATTGGCGTGTCTCCGAAGATATAATATTGTAAATAAAAAGGTATGTGCCTTAACAAACATGTCAATCACGTGTCTCACCTACGCTCAATGATCTGCCCTCCGACACCATTCTATTGCGTGTTGTTCCCTTCACTTCTCCAATGGGTCTCAGCCTGTAAAAGGCAATTTTTTTTTAGCATTACATCAAAACTTGTTTGAGTCATAAGTGGCTTATGTACATGCACTTATTCAAATATTAAATTAAAGTGGCTAACCATATTGCATTAAGAGCCCAAAATCTTGGTCTTTTTAGAGGGTCATTTTATGGGGTGCTCGCGTCTGTGAGACAATGATGGTTTTACTTTTATAATTTTTTTAAAAGTTACCAAATTTCCTAACATGAAGCCGATCTGTTTGTGGGGTCTTGTATTACGTGCCGTGATTGTCCTATATTTATCGTGTCTTGTGTTTGTTTGTTGCCAGTGGCAACGAGCGTGTTTTCCTTCACCCATTGGGCTGGCACGCTGTCATGTGAGTGAAATAACCTTAAGTACTACGTTAAACCTCAATCAATCAATCAAACCGAATTCCCTATAAGTTAAGGACCCCTATGACATGGCTAATTCTGTAGTCATTTGGAGAATAACTGGAGAGAAAGAGTAGATGGAACGGTTATTGCACAGAAATGCTTTTGAAACAATGCAAAACCAATACAGAATGATATTATTTGTTCAAAAGCGAAAGGTAGACGAGAATAAATTCTTTGTCTATTTTTTATTAAGTGTATTGCGTATGATTAATAAACCATTGGCGAAAGATGATTGGCTGAAGGAAAATGACGACTGAAGTAAAAGCTTTCTGCTGATTTAAAGTGCCGACAACAGTGCTCGTGTTTATGTGACGGGATAATAGAACGTAGAAGTGTTGCCTGGAATTGAACTAAGTGGTCTAGTTAAGTAGAGTTATAGTGTTTTCCCAGAGAAACTTTCCATATGTAAAATAAGGGTTAAGAATGGAAAGACAAAGAATTAAAATACTTTGTTCAGGAGATGTTTAATGGGATTTATTATTTCAATTATATATAGGAAATTCTTTATTACAATGCAAGTGTATAGTAGATATCCAAGTCATGAACTTTGTTTCAAGCAACACGACATTTCTTTTAACCATTTAAGAAAAGACGATTGGAATATTTTTCATGATGAGGGAGAGACGTTGATAGACTGAGCTGTTCCGTTTAATGCTTATCGATATGTGTTTAATTAACTCTCAATGTTAAAGTGGGCTTGTTATCCAGCATAACATTTTGCAGATTAACACATGCAAGCATCAGCTCCAAATATTATGAAACAAAGAATATTTGATGAATTATTGATTTTTATTGAAAGTAAAAACAACAAAGGACACAGAATTGTTCATTGTACGACACCGTCTTACAGGAGAAGAACGATATTCATCGATTTTACTGCTGGGCATGTGGCGAAAAGCATGATGTTTTAATTTTGAAGGGATTGAGGGATTTACCGTGTCAAAGGCTTCAGAGAAATCAATGAAAGAATCAATGTTGAATTTGTCTTTTTATTTTCTTCAATAAGTTTATGGTAAAAAAAAGTAACATGTCGGCGGCAATGGCTCCGCAGTTTCTTGCTGGAATTCTTAACGGAGGCGTTGAAAGAATAGCGGGCATATCGAGAAGCTCTTGCAGCATTTCTTCTGATAGCTGTGCATACTTTTGCTCAAGCCAGGTTTAACACATATTGGACGATCGTCGGCGGTGGTTGAAGATTCACCTGATTTCGAAAAAGTTTGTTTTCATTCCTATAGATACAACTTAATTGGTGAAAGATAAATTGATCAAAAAATTTGCTGAAGTTTCATAACAAATATGCCACAGCTTTACGATCAACTATTCGATTGTCTTAAAATACGAGAAAGGATTATTTAATCATGTCAATGAATGTCTTAAAAAGTTGGTCAAAAACTATTTTGAACTGAAAAGAATTATTTAAATGTGGTGCAGAATAATTCGACAAAAACTGCACTTGAACATCAGACCCACTGGTATTGAAATAATCATTCAACTACTTGAATGATTTAACACATGACTCGTTGCTTTTATATCGACTGTATCCTGGTTATAATTCTCTTCAAAGTGTTTATTTTCCTAGTCGGCAGGATTACCCCATCTAATTTGTTCGTGTAAGAATTTTCTTGGATGAAACATTGAGATATTCCCTTTATTCTTTGTTCTTATAATTTCCTGAAGTAGTATTTGTATTACGTTTTGTGATTGTCTTGTCTTGTGTTGTCTTGTCTTTATTTGTTGTCGGTGAAGTCGTGGGTAACTTCCTTCGCCCAATGAGCTGGTATGGACATACAAATAACGGCATTAAAAAATCCCCTTTGTTGTTGCCCAGTGAAAGGTTGGTTTGCGTCACTGGTTTGGCTGGCGCGCAGCCATTTAGGCATTTCTTCAGTTTCGGTTAATGAAATTATTTTGTGAAATTTCTCTTGCTGTCATCCATGGAAGAACATTATATTTCCAACAGATCATTATTATACAAGACTATATTGTCAATTATTGCTATTAATTAAAAAATATTGTTTGGCTGGAATAAAGTGTACAAGACTCATTGTATTCGTAGTTATATTACAAATAGTATGCATAAAAAGTAGTAGGTAAGTATATCAAGAAACAAATATAGCAAATGGAAAAGAAGTTGCAACTTTTAATACACACACACAAGGATTACTAAATACAAAACTATTAAATACAGGTTTGAAATTAGAATGATTATGTTTATTAGATAATTCACCTTCTCTGATAATCCATTCCACTTCATCAAAACACTCAGCCCTAACGAATGTAATTTTCAGTCCTTTAGGCTAAATATTTTGAAGCTGTGGTAACATTTATAAGAGAAGGGGAATTGCCTCCTTAAACGAGAGTTCGAGTTGGATAGTATTGAATGACATTTTGAGTAGTAGATAATTGTTGGAAGAAATGAAGTGGTAGGCGGGGGGAGTACAAGTATGTATATAGTACTGGAATCCTGGAAAGAGATGTAGTATGAGAAAAAATAACATAGGGAACACGGACCACGTTGTTGAAGGAGAAGTAGCCGTGAAGAATAATTGTCACCCAATAGCACAGGTAGGAAAGAGAAAGATGAGGAAATTATAGTTACTGTTAACTTTTTCGTTTAGATCAGTGGATACGTGTTTGAAGACCTATGTTTTGGAGAGAACTTTTCACATATTGAGTATATATTGGCGACTCCTGCCAATTTATTGCGAGCTAAGGAGCAACATAAAGCCGATCTGTTTGTGTCATTGTATTACGTCTTGTGATTGTGTTAGTTTGTTACCAGTGGTGTCTGGGGTGGTTCTCTCCACCATTAGACTGGCATGCCGTCATTTGAGTGAAATCACCTAAAGTACGGTGTTAAACCCCAATCAAACAAACTTATGTAGTGGTGAATATAAATCCAAGAGACTAATTTCCAAAATTACCATAACTGAGATTGGATGTCTTTCTGTAGGGCTTACAATTACCTAATAATCTAATCGCTGAGACTCATTCAGTAATTTTGAATAATTTCGATTTAATTTTGACGATAGATTTAGATTTAGATCCCAAGAAAGATTGATATCATTGGTTTGAGGAATACAATGTTTTCTTCCTTTACTGCACGAGGAGCTAAACTGAGCCAATATATGCCGGACAAATAGCTCAGCAGTTGTGATAGCTTGTATTGGACGATGATAGTACATTCACCGCTGTCATATAAGTGAAACACTCCGGAGTCTATTAGATTCGTTTTCTGTGTGTGTCTTGCATTCATATTTATCGACATATTTGTCGATTTATTGTTTATTTAATTTATTGAAAAAGTACTTGTGACTGCCGGGATAGCGGGAGTCTTGTTGGTTTTCTTCTGGGTATGCATCAAATATCACCAAAGCAGTCATCAGATAAGAACAATATCACTGAGTACGACTACAGAGCTTTTTCGTCAAAGGTTATGTTTCGAATTTCGAGTTTCACACGTTGCTCATGTCACTTTTATTGCCTTTCCTGGAGGGGTGCGGCCATGATTCAACGGAGAGCATGCCATGCTACATGCTTCTAAGTATCGCACACAGGTTCGAGCACCCGAGCCCACCTCAGGTATATGAGAGAGCCAAACAATATTGAAATTGCTTGTACGAGGTTTCATCTCGGTTTTTCGTCGTTTCCAACAAGGCAGCGTAATCAGTGGATAAACTGTCTTTATACAAATGAAACAGCACTGAGAACGAGGTTAAACCGCAATCAAACCAACATGCAGACCCTGTCTGGAGCAATAATTGATTCGAGCAGTCTTGTTAGGATTGTGAGAGTGAATGTGATAAGGTGGGTTGGAGATTCACACATGCAATAACATGTCTTGTGGTAAAACCGAACTACTATTATTCCAGCTAGGCTGAGTGGGCGTGCGACATGCACAGATTAACAAAATCAAAACTTGAGGTCAAAAAAGCTTCCATATTTTCTTTCGCCGTGGCTCCCAAGCAATGCTGCTGTTATCTTAGACAAAGTGCAATAAACATGCTCTTGATCGTATATTTAATGTAAATGAATCTATGTTGATTTTGCTGTCCACTTAAGGAATCTTGTGGCTGTCACATGATACCACTGTGGTCTGCGGTGAACAATTACACCTACGGTTTGACCGAAGAGTTTTCTGAAACTAAAGGCGTGCGTGGGTTGGCAAGAACGTACGTGTGTAGTGGGGGAGGGGGGGGGGGGGGGGGGGATCTTGAACATTGCACTCTGTCGTGGTTACCACTAGCTTAGTGCTTTTACACTTTTTGTCATATTTATGAGGCTGTCATTACTTCAACATAATCCAATATTCAATATCAAAAATTTTGATGGAAAATTTGCGGTGTTTGACTTTCATTGTTCGAAACTTTGCAGGTGATGTCCTTGTTGGAAACTTAACAATTTGGATGTCCTTTCTTTTCTCTATAGTCGTTATTTACTCGTTCCTTTGCATTTCAATTAAAGTCTTTACTTTATAGCATAGAGACCTACGTCTCTTACCTCAATAATAACTATGATGATACCTATTCTGTTCAGGCATGTCGGCGTCTCGAATTGCACGATTTGTGATCTAAGTAAAGGGGTATCAGTTGTATGTGTTACTACATATTGTCCAAAAATAAACACACTTTTAATTAAAAAAAGTCGAAGAGAAATTCACTCGGGTTTCAGACATTTGATTATGTGGTCTAACTTATGCCCTGTTTTTGTCCCACAATCTTGTTAGCACGGGTTTCTAGTATGTCTGGAACCTGAAATCGGCATGTGAGATGGTTCCTTCCATCAAAAATATATTCGTAATCATCATAGAAGTTAAATACCCTGTATTCCCTGAGCATCGAAGCTCTCTGGCACAGGGCAGTTTTTTTTAAGAGTAGCAATGCTGTCTATACTTAGCACTGGAGGAAGATTAACTTTCCAACAGCATCACACACTTCACATTTTATAGTTGTGCTAGTGTCGATATTTGTTGGAATACACCACAGTCATACCAACCAATCAATCAATCAATTAATCAATCAATCAATCAATCAATTGTAAGTTTCAATCTAAAGTAACGGAACAACAGTTTAACACGTTACGGTGTCTTAGTAGAAGACGCAATGCTTCTCCTGTATAGTAAAGTGGAATAAAAGATTTTCCGTCACTCATACGAGTGAGTCGAGAGTATAGTGTTAATGTAAATAATAAATAGAATATTATACAAAAAAAGTTGAAAACCATTAATATTGTTTTAGAGAATAACCAAATCCGCCAATCTTCATAGCAGTTAATTTATTTCACTGTCGAGTATTCTCTCTTACATTATTATTTTATCCATCAAATATAATTATCATTATCAAGAGGTCAAAAGTACGCCAGTTTTAATTCGAGCTGTCATTTTCTGATTTCTGTACTAAGCTAAAGAATGAAACAAAACCGGCCCGGCTCATCATTTATCATTATGACAAGTTAATAGAAAAACGGGGCAAACATCACCTGTTACTTGAAAGGAAAAGAGAAAAACTCTGTTTGATATTCTATTTTAAGTCACTTTAAATGTTTGAGCGTATCTTGTAGACATAGAGACAATGATGCGGTCTATCAAAGGTTACCGAATCTAAATAATATGTTGAGAAGTTACCGCCAAAACTCAACCGATAAGCTTGATTATGTTATAGACTCAATAATATTCTGTAACTTTCTGCAACTCTTTCACGCTGGGCTATCTAAGTTTTACTAAAATATTTCTTAACAAAACGTGTTCAATATGTTAATATGTTTTGTTGATCACGACAAAATGTAATTTAGTTCACTCGTGAACTGACCCTGTCGTCATTTATTAGTGAACTTAATTGTGAACAACAAAAGACCACAATTTGTTTTATAATAAAAATATATTGAACCCACAAGACATAGCCTAGACAAATATCTTTAGAGTCCTTCAAGTCTGGCACCTTTGTCTATCTCAACTGGTGAAGCAGTTTTAATGTACCGCGCTAAACTGCAGACTGAAGCCATTGTGTTTTGGCGTTTTGGTTTCGCGTCTTGTGATTGTCCTGTCTTATTTTTTGTCGTTGTCAATAACGCCTATTGTGGTTTCATTCAAGGCGTCAAATGGGTGAAATAAACGTACATGCTTCATATAACCCAATCATAAAAGCCGTCTCCAATCATACCTAATTAGGCTAAAGGCCACAGATAGACGTTTGGCATTATTGGGACGTTAACCTAAGATCGCTAAGATTTAAATTTTACAACAACAACTGTACACTGTTTAGATTGGTGTTTTTAAACGTATTCCCCTGGCGGTAGATTCGCAGGAAGCATCCTATATTACCCGTCACCTCTACGTCTGTAATAGAATCAGTTTATCTGCCTTTTCCCTGTAACACTTCAGTGGGTTAAACTCAGAGTGTGTTGTCCGCTTTCTTATGACAAAATAAAAATCCAGTTCGAGTTTTACTCAGTTTTGTTAATTTTGCAAAATTATGGTCATTTTGACTTAATTCTGGAAAATATCAGTTTTTCTCACTTTATGTATGTACACTCGAATGGATTGACACGAAAGTGTGAACGTATCCTTCTTATGGTAACTAATTACTAACAAGTCAAATATTAGGTATCGCTCATTTTGCGTTAATCTGTTCCACATTTATGATCATTTTGACTGAGAAAAGTCTTTAAGATATGTTTTCCCAGCCGTTTGGAATGCTGTTGATCTGGGGGAGTTATGCAACATGTATTGCATTCTATATTTTGCCTTGTTGAAGGTATGAAGTTTTGTTAGCTTCTTATTCTGGAGTATGCACCTTGTTGCGACTGTTGATCAGGCTGTTAAGTAATGTTGGTTGGCGTACCATCCTCGTCTATATCAGGGCCAACACAAACACCGTTTTTCTTCTGCTGTTTTGTTCTGTCATTTCAAACATTGTCTGTTGCACTTATTGCACGTCTTGTCGCCACTGCTCATGTCGATTGTTGGCATTACCATGTATTGTCATTGTAGCCAGTGTCGTATCAGTGTCGTGTGAGGGTTGTTTCATTGCTTGAGTTGGCACGCCGTCACATGATCAGGGATAGGAGGCAGCTTCGTGTTGTACTGGTGTTTTCAGAACTCATGGGCAACCCGGAAGCGACCAGTTTTGGTGTCTATGCTTTGTTTATGCTTACTGCCCTGTCTCGTCTTTGTTTGTTGCTATAGTGACGTCGACGATTGCTTCAATAAGCCTTTGTTCCACAATATGAAGAAAAAACACCGAAATACGGGATAAAACGCCCGATTAAACCACAAAAATGTGTTAACATAAAAGGATAACATAGCCTTAATATAACAATCGTTCAAATACCAAACCAAGGTGCTATATACTCGAAAGTTAAATTAATTTTAATAACTCTACACATAAACAATTAAACTATTTGCCTATATAAGACTTTAATTAAATTCAGCGTTTTAGTTAAATCTTTCTGTCTTTATTAGCTTTTTTCACCTACGCAGACCTGTTCAAGGTTTATGATGTATACGCCCGGGCTTCTATAGGAGATGTGTCCTCGCGACTACATGTATAAACGCGCCTCAGAAAACAGGTCAGCGAATAGTATATAGAATGTGTTCGCGGCCTGCCAATGTAACGGCTGGTGAACAAAGCTGTAAAACGCACTACTAACACATGCGCAAAGGTAACCGAGTCTGTGAACTGAAACTAAGCGAACTGAAACCCGTCTGATTCTCACACCAAAAAGGTAAATATTTTCATATCTCTGTAGGTCTACGGTGTAACTGTGCTCAAATCTGTATCAGATCTGAGGCTGGATGGATACAGTTGTCAACGAATCGCCTTCTAGTTAGTTAATAAGCCGGGTTGAATTTAACTCAATGATAACGTGATATGGATGAACATAACGCAGAGCCTGCTCTAGTTGTTAAATTCTGAACGCTATCTTATTGTATGCAGTCATATTCATGACACGAAGCCGTAGGTAAGTAAGTATATAACATAAAGAGGATTGTGACAGTTGTTTACGTGATATATGTATATACACAGCCATACAAGTACATCACTTTGCTGTCTAGGTTAAATGTACGGGCACAACCATAACCTCGGTTTATTGTGTATTTTACACTGAAAAAATATATTCCCTAATATCTTAATAAGGAAGTACTGAAATATTCCTCCATTAAACCATCGGGGGTGGTTGGATGGAGCTTCATGTTGCCCTGGTGCTCTCAGAGCTAAAGGGGAACAGGAAGCCGATCTGTTTGTGGT
>JAQQZZ010033571.1:0-10649 GCA_030265115.1 Mopalia vespertina | reverse complement strand
CATAAAGTGGCAACGTCATTTCGTAAAGGGACGTCACTCTGTTGTCGTAACGTCATAACTGGAAACCCCCGTATTGGAATACAAAATCTTCTATAAGTTAAAGACCCATGAGCAAGGCATAAAAAACAAATCGGTGAACAGAACCTACTTAGGCCACCGTAACAAGAATATAAAAAGATGGGTAGGTAGACATTATTATTTTTTAACTAATAAATACTTTTCTTTTTAATTGTGCCATATGGTCATTTAATCTGAATTAAAAAAATATATATGTATATATGTACTTGTTATTTAGGCCTTGCTGTAGGCTACTTCACTTATTTAGTGGCAGTGTATTCAATTTTTATTGAAAAAACAACATAACCCATGCTTTTTGGTTGAGGAGGTTTTTCTTTTTCTAATTCATGAAAAGTAGTTTCCCATTTTTGGAAAAATGGCAAATGAAATAAAAAAAACCATCATTCTCTTTTTTTTTTTACCTTGAATTTTTGGGCTAGGTAGGGTTATGGGAAACAAAAAAATTATTATGGATGGCCTTATTTCATAATCTTGCTTATTTGAAACATTGAGAGACTGCACCATGGTTGAGTACATAACATGTTCCTGTAGCTAGCATCTTTCGTTTTTACCCAGCACTGGAGACAAGTAATTTAATGACAGGGCTTTCTGGTCGTGTTGCATTGTTACTTTTTGGGAAAACCTCCCTATCTTATAAGAGGAAAATCTCTGGGTACGGCCGGTTTACACGAAACAATGGGCAGGCCTGTCTACCCAGTGTATTTTGATGCCAAATTTATGTTTTTTCACCCACAAACTTTCTAATCTCCATTATTAAAAAAATCAAGTAAGTAAACTAGAGGAGTACATGCATGGTGAGGATTAAATAAAATTAGGAGTTACAGATCAGACATTAGAATGCAAATTTACTTTCTTTTTATTCTTGTTCTGCGCATTCTTGTTCATGTGTAATCTTTTTGTCAAAGCCATTAAGTTACTCACGCTGAGGGTAAGGAGGGAGATTTCGGTTGCATGGGGGCTTTCAGATCAAAAATATTTCATATATTAAAAAATCTTTAAAATGTGCTAAAATTTTTGGATTTTTAATTTTGTTTTAAAGATAATGAAGAAGAGTGTTTTAACACCCGAGTTTGAGAAGCAAGACAGATGTCTACCTTATTCAGAAAGTCGGAGGAAACTAAAACAAGACAGGAGAGTATGTGCTTGTGCTTCATCTATTTTCTCTTTCAGGTGGTTGGGATGGAGCTAAGTGGCAGCTTGAAGCCGATCTGTCATGGCTTAAAGGTTTGCATCTGCACATCCTACTTTGATGTACCGTTTGTCTATGAGTGAGTTACATGATGTGGCTTCGGCAATCGCGGGGATGGTTTTTACAAAGTTTCTGCTCAGTTTACCATCGTAATTAGGCAAGGAGCAGTGTGAAGTGGATAATCCGTCGTCATATGAGTGAAATACCCTTGAGTATGACGTTAAACCCCGATCAAACAAATCTCTTTCGGTGGTTGGGAATGAAAGTGAAATACCATTAAGCACGACTTAAAACTCCAATCATTGTATTATGTCCTGTCTTTGTTTGTCCCCAATGGTGTTTTCCTTCACCCATTGGGCCGGCACCCAGTCATGTGAGTAAAATAACCTGAAGTATGGCATGAAACCCCAATTTAACAAACAAACAAATTTATGATTTTCTTAGTGTGACTCTTTAATAAATATTGGAGGACATTGTTGACAGACAAGTGAAATATCATTGAGCACTGTGTCAATCAATCAATCAATCAATACTGTATTCACATATTTACCGTTTACAGAAAGAACGTTCTAAGACGAAGGGTACAGGTTGGTTCAACATGCCCGCCACAGAATTAACAGAGGAGAGGAAAAATGATTTGAAGATTCTACACATGAGACACGCGCTCGATCCAAAGAGATTTTACCGCGGTAATGATATGATGTCCGCTCCCAAATATTTCCAGGTAGGTTGATATAAAAAAAAGGCGATAATTTCAAATGCGAATACAAATTAAGAATTTGTGAATGTAACAAAAGTGTGTTTTTAGTGTTTGCAGTTGAATCTATCAGAAGCAAGAATTTTATAATTGTTTTAGACTTTCAATTTGAGGACAGCTGCATTGACATAATCCCACTACAAAATTACTAAAGTTTATATCCTGGAAACAAAAAAAGTACTATTATTGGCCCTGTTCTCAAGTATCAATTAAATCACCTCCCATTTTATGGTTGTGCTATTGTCGAATATTGTTAGAATACGCCAACGTCCTGTAAGTGAAATACCCTTGAGTACGGGGTAAAACACCAATCTATATTAGCCCCCTTGCCCTACAGGTGGTTTGATCCAAGGATAGACATACTGTGTTAGCACTGGAGGAATATTATTTTTGAAAACAGAACAAAACAATTCACATGTTATTGTTGTGGTTGTGTCATTTTCTACTGTAAGAGTGAAATCTTAATAAGCAAGGTGTTTAACATCAATAAGCCAACCTAAGTTTATAAATAATATTTAATTCCTTCCCCAAAATACATTTCCTGTGTTTCAGTTTGGGACAGTCGTGGAGAGCAAAGCAGACTTCTTCAGTTCCCGAATTCCCAAGAAACAAAGAAAGGCAACACTTGTTGATGAACTAATGGCAGATGCAGATTTCAGAAAGTAAGACTATTTAAATTCTACGAGCAGATATTTTCTGAAAATATATATAAACCTGTACTAGTGTATACGAGGTGCTCCTGGGTTTATGTTTGTTGAGTGTACCAGTCCTAACCTCTCACCAGTGTGGTTTATCAGCTACAATCCGTCTGTTGGAAGTTGTGTTGGAAGGGGTGTTGTGTTGAAAATTGTGAGCTGTGTTGAAAATTGTGAGCTGTGTTGAAAATTGTGAGTTGTGTTGAAAATTGTGAGTTGTGTTGAAAGGGGTGAGTTGTGTTGAAAGTTGTGTTGAAAATTGTGAGTTGTGTTGGAAATTGTGAGTTGTGTTGGAAGGGGTGAGTTGTGTTGACAATTGTGAGTTGTGTTGGAAGGGGTGAGTTGTGTTGAAAATTGTGAGTTGTGTTGGAAGGTGTGAGTTGTTGGAAATTGTGAGTTGTGTTGGAAGGGGTGAGTTGTGTTGGAAGGGGTGAGTAGTGTTGGAAGGGGTGAGTTGTTGGAAGTTGTGAGTGGTGTTGTTTTGAGCTATGTGTTTTGAGTGCTGATGTGAGCTGTGTTGTGAGTTTTGTTGCAACTTGTTTTGCTGTGTCAAATGATCATGTTGGTAGGCCTTAAGTCTGGTATCGATGTAAACATAATAAAGCCGTTAAATAAGGACAATATAGTATATGATTTTTAAAAACAAACTAAGGTAATAATTGTTTTAAATTCTTTGCAGATTCAACAAGAGGAAGTACGCTGAAATCCAGGAGGCCAAGAGGACAGGTTCAGGACCCTATCAGAAGATCAGGTTTCCGAAGAAAAAAAAGAAAACAAAATCGTAAATTAGGAAAGAAAATTTATTGTATACGATACAAAGTAAATAAAAAAAGTGAAATAGATTCTGGAGAAAACTCAAACTTGCTTTGACTTCTAGTGATTGTGTTTTGGAAACTTACTAGTATAGCTGACCCAGCATAATTTACAATTACAACATTTGTGAAGATATTTTTTTTCCTATTGTACACAATAAGCAATACGATTTACGTTCAACAGTTCAACTGATTTGTGTGCACAGGATTATTTCACTTATATGACTGTGATGTTTTCAACAGTTATTGCCCAATTATGAACACAACCCTAAAATGTGAAGTGTTTTGCTCTGTTGGAAAATTGATGATCCTCCAGTGCTAAGTAAACGAGTATGTCTATACTTGAAACATACTCCCTTCAACCAGAGGGCCCCCCATTTCAATAAAAAAAAAAAAAGTTTAAAATTGTTGATACATCATTTCTTTTAAATAGCCATCTTACGGTTTCTTGTTTTATTTCACATGCTGTCTACACACCGAACTCTGGAGGAACATTTATTTTCCAACATAGCTAGCATTTCGCATTTTATGGACATTTGAGTTTGGTCGTTTCCTGTTGAAGATTCTCATAAAAACAAAATGTGCCCTTCAAGGGCCTGTTCCATAAAGCAATCTTAGCCTAAGTTCATCTTAATTGTCATGACAACCAGTACTGAAGGCATTGTGTCGTCATGGTGATTAAAGTCAACTTAGACTAAGATTGCTTTGTGGAACAATAGTGGTCATGCTACATATTTTATGATTTGAATTTGAAAGAGTGTAGGTTACAGGTAAAAAAGCTTTTTTACAAAGAGAAAGCAGAATCAAAACATTCAAATAGATGAAAGAAAGAAGTAATATATTGCAAGCTAATTTTTAAATATATTATGGTCTTAGGTCATTGTAAAAAGAAAAGATGAACTATAGGCCACTATTGTTCTGGGGCCGGTTGCTCGAAGCACTATTAAATTTAATCCTCTATTGATGACGTCACGCCATGTTGAAGGTTTATCTTTAACCCGGTATTAGCGATTTAATCTGGCGTTCACGGCTAATCATCTTTCTAGTAACTGGCTCCTGAGTGACTCGAAAACTCTAGAAAGTTGAGCATGGTGCTAAACACCACTCAATCAGTTTGAATAACCATGCGATAGATTTCATTTTATGACAACAGTAAAACGTGGCTACAGAAACAAAATACAGATCCATCAGCTACATAAAATCTGTGCATACATCCGTCATTTATGATAGGTTAACCAGCAACTTTAAAATCAGTTTTATTTGCTTCTCTCAGCACTGGAGAGAGATAAAGTTTCCAACTTCATCAAAACAATTGACATTTTATGGTTATGCTAGTGTCAGTTATTGTTGGAGTACACCGACGTCGTGTAAACAGGACGTAAAACACTGATTAATCTGTCAATTCAGTCTGATTTGTGTTAAATTTTGTATTCTTGACAAGGAATTTAATTTATATTAGAAATTGTCTTCTTACACTGCCTGACAGAATACAGTAACATTGAGCAACTCTCTCATATACTGTTTATATGGGGACTTCGTATTGTGCAGTACTTCGCAGGTGGATCAGCAGTACAACATGTCAACCACTAAGCCATAGCTGTGGGGCCCCCTCCAGTTATTCTTGTCTCAGAATTAACAAGGCAGATAAAGGAATTGTGTTGATTATAAGGATTTCCTGAATCTACGATACCTTGTATAAAATAAATATTTTCTTATCTCGATGAGTACAAAGGCCACTCATAACAACTCGAGCTTATAACAACTGAAAAAATTGGAAATCGTGGGAAGATTAAACACTTTCAAATTGATCCTAATCTCTGATCCAGCTTCGTTAATCTTTGATTATGAATATTTAAGTTCTGTATTGAAAAGTCTAGATATGCCATAGTGCTTTTCAGTTCTGTCACAAAAATGTGCAGAGTTCAATTGCTTGAAACAAATCATGTGACGGATATGATTGTACATCGGTAAAATTTTCCTGAGATGAGATCACCAGTCAAATGATGAATCAAAAGTTTTTGCCTTGATCAACTGTTTACTAATACACAGAAATCCATGTGCATCAATTATCAAAGTCCACCTGTCAAAAAAACACAAAAAAGAAATTAATTCAACATTTTAATTTTATTACACTTTTCTTGAAAGACGTATTGAGCTTCTCCACATCTTCATTTTTAAATGATTAAAAAAAAATTAATGTAGACAATGATTACGTGGAGTAGCTTAGGAGTTTATTCATTTAATACAACCGACGTATAAGTCTTAAACATTATATCAGCTATTGAGCTATCCGGAAAACGAAAGAATCCTGAGAATAGTAAATTAACAAAGTCGCCCTGCAATTTGGCTATGGCATGCCAAACCAGAAAACTTCAAGTTTTACTGCAAAATGTACACTTTTTCTTCAAAGTCCCCCCACCCCCCAAATTTTTTTTACTAAAATTGATCAAGAATAACAAGAAGATTTCATCTTTTTTATGTCAAGCACTTCTTTTTGATCCAAGAATGTTTTGCCGTCTAATATGCATGTGGCCAGATATCATCTCAGTGCTGGAGTTTCACTTGCATGATTTATAGGTTCAGGAGCTAAAATTGCTTGACCAAGTCCCGGGTATGCCTACTGTGCACTTAACTGATTGAGGTCAAAAGTTTGGAAAACCATCATCAGAAAAAGTCTTTGTTCAAAAATGATATGGGCTAGAAAAATATCTTGAAACAAAAATTGAAGCCAGATTTGAATATGTTTCATTGAAAAAATAAAAACATCGCCACAGTCTTGTGTTTAATGTAGTAGGCTAGGGTTCACACTTGTTGTGAGTAGCTCCAAACATTCAGTTATGAAGACAAAATGTCTACTTAAATACCGTGAAAGATTGTTAAAACTCCCTGCCATAGGTAATAAATCGTTAAGTGTGAGACATATTACCTGTGACTTTTAACGTGGTCCCGGTGACGTAACTACTTCTGTCTGAAGCGAGAAATAAACACGCCTCTGCCACTTCTGAAATTTGAAGGACAAAGAAATGTAAGATAAAGTATTTGCTCTATTGGAGTGTCTTCTATGTAAAGGGAATTCACTTAGCAGAGGGTTGGGAGGAAGCTTCCTGTTGCCCTGGTGCTCTCCTAGCTTAGGGGCAACATGAAGCCAATCTGATTGTAATGTCATTGTTGACATACTCTCCTGTATTTGTCCCATCTTGTCTTTGCTTGTTTGTTGTCAGTGGTGGTGAGGGTGGTTTCCTTCACCAATTGGGCTGACATGCCGTCACGTGAGTGAAATAACCGTAAGAATGGTGTTAAACCCCAATCAATCTTACTAGAAGCCCACGGCTGTGGCTTTGTGGTTACGTATCTGCCTACTAATCCTACTTCAATGAGTCCGTCTGTCAACCACCAGGTTCATCAGTGTCACACGATGTGGCTCAGGCAATCAGCGGAGTGGTTTTAATGAGATCTCTACCCAGTTTTTCAATGTAATATTTAAGCAAAGAACAGTGTGAAATAGACTGTCTGTCGTCACATAAGTACCCTTGAGTACCATGCAAACCCCAATCAAATAAACAAACGTTTACTGATAACATTGTCAGTTAAGAGAATATGGGGTTCATGTCACCTATGAGACCTTGAGACACAGAAGAACTTGTGGAAGTGACGGTTGCATGCAGTTAAAAAATAATCAATGCTGAAATAATATGACTTTATTGAATAAACCAAGATTTGTTTGATTTGGGTTTAATATCGTTCTCATGGGTATTTCACTTATACGGGGATGGATTGTCCATTTCTCCTAATAATGATGGGAAACGTCTTAAAACCACCCCCACAATTGCTGGAACCACATGGTTTCATTCGCATCTATACCGGAGGTCGACAGATGTATTCTAACCCGTGGGTGGTGAGTAGGATCAGAACACTTTCCACGGAGACAGGTCATAGAAAGACAAGATTCATTGTCAATTGTACCGGCCAGAACTAAGATTCTTTACACAACTGCCTCTAAAATCTAATGAGCTTGCTGTACCAAGATATAATTCAAGCATTTTGACATTAACAATTACCTTCTGGTTGACCTTTTCTTTGTAATGAGGTCATTGAAGTAAACATAGATATGACCTTGTCAGGAACACCAGAGGTCATTGGTGTTTGGATGAATCCTGGCAGAACAGCATTTACTCGAATTCCAGATCTGTAATCATATATAGAAGAATCATATTAGATATATGTGCTCCCTTTAAAGTTTGTTTGTTTGACTGGATTGTAATGCTGTAGTTTAGGTTATTTCACTCAAATAATAGTTTGCCAGCCCATAGGGTGGAGGAAACCACACTTGATGTGACTTGCTACAAAGAATAAACAACTGGTTGGCTTAAGATTAGTGATTTATGCACAAACAGATTGGCTTACAATAAATGATTTATGCACAAACAGATTGGCTTACGAGAAGTGATTTATGCACAGATTGGGTTATGCTTAGTGATTTATTCACAAACAGATTGGCTTATGATAAGTAATTTATGCATAAACAGATTGGCTTATGCTTAATGATTTATTCACAAAAAGATTGGCTTACGATTAGAGATTTATGCACAAACAGATTGGCTTACGATTTGAAATTTATGCATTATTATTATTTTTTCAAGATACAGAAGTTAAAGCTTTTCTTTAATTGTACTTCTAATAAATACTTATCTTATAGGTAAACATTCTTCCAAGAATTCAAATAAAGATATCTCTTCAGGTCCGACAGTAGGGAGTGTTCAGATGAATCCCCCTGGTATGCTTACATTGTAGTTTGTTAAGATAGCATCCCAGAGGATCAAGGGCCTAGACAGCTCATGGACCCTTGTTTGTTATGCTGTCAACCAAACTCCCCCCCCCCCCCTCCTCAAATCATGAAGTTTAAAAAGTGAGCCCTTACAAATAGCGGTGGCATAAAGGCTAAATGAAAATTGCTTCTAAACAGTTAACTGTAATCTAAATACAGAATATTATTACAATCAAGACAAATTATTTTATTTTTACCTTCCCACTTCTTGAGCAACTGTTTTGGTAAATGCCACAACACCCGCTTTAGAGGCTGCGTAATTAGACTGACCTACATTTCCCATCTGTCAAATGGATTAAGAAATATAAAACCTATATTAAGCTTTATCAGATAGATTGACTGATCAGCATTAGCTCACTTAACTTACAAGACAGCCACACAAAAATAATCATATAAAATTAAAGGGAGATAAATATGTTACTCATATAACCAAAATTGTCCCCTATGTTATTGACAACTAACAAAACATTTTAATGGGCTTGGGCAGCTTAAAGTTTACAAACAAAAAATAAATTCAGTCTGAGTAGATAGGATAAAAAGAGACGATACATTTAATTATTGCTTAACAGTATTCCCTAATGGTTGATACCTGGACAACTTATAAAAATAGTCCAATATTCAGTGGGAGATTTGCAACTTATTCAGCATACTTGTGATTCGAACATCTAACTTTTATTAACAGTGAATGATAAGCGATTTTTGCGTGACATCACCAGGCGATTACACCACAGGACTGGTATCTATAGAAACAACGATATGTACAGTTCCTAATGGAGTCTCTTCTGCCTACGTCATAGCACAAATTACTTGTATGAAGTCACAAGTTTTGAAATGAATAAAACAAATTCTAAGCTTTGGGAACACACAGGATTTTTTTCAATGGAAAGTTAATAGTATTATCGTTGTAATTCAGTCACTTTAAATCTGATTTAAAACACATTTCCAAATGGGTTTTATATCAGATTTAAAGTGACTGAATTTGGAAATACCTTTCAGAGCCTGAGTTTGTTAAAGTCCTGTGGATACTTATGTAGGACTTCATTGAGCGGCATTTAGAAGCAAGAGTAGTAAAATAACAAGGTCTTCTTTTCTATGGATATACAACTTCTGGGTTTATTGAAAAGCTAGTTACAAACTCAGAAGTTTAATATAAAAAAAACCCCTTGTTATGTTGCTCATGTATGATGGACCTTCCAGATTGGCTTTGTGATGTCCTTAAAGGGAAAGACCACTGATTTTCGACCGTAACCTATTATTTTTATTGCGTATTTTCAAAGACAAACATCTGTATTGCACTTGTATGCGATAAGCATAGCCATTAATTAGTTAATTCAACAGGCGGGACTGACATCATTGCTCGAAAAAACGGCTATGCTAATTCAATTGCAAGTGCAACACAGATAGTTGTCTTTGAAAATATGCAATAAATATAGTAAGTTTAGGTTGAAAATCAGTGGTCTTTCCCTGTAAGCTCTGAGAGCACCTGAGAACAAAGAGATCCTTCATCTGGTGGCTACGTATTTTTAAAACAACATTAGAGGACTAAGACATTTTTTAAAGAAGCAAAAAACAAAATTGGGAAATCTTGACCTAACCAGTGCCCTTACCTCTGCTACTAAACTGGATAAATTCACAACTGATCCTTTCTGAATTTCATTCTGTACCAATAATCGACAGAATGCCTGCGTCATCAAAAATGTGCCCTGAAATTCATAAAATAAATCAGTCATAAACATTAAGTTCCTTTCATAGTCCGTTTTTTTTAGTTTTCATTTTCAAAATATTTTTTTTACCTGAAATAGAATGGGGCCTGTTAGTTGGGCCCCATTGCAGCCCCTTTCAACATAGACAGCGCTACATGTAGATTGTTGAAGGACTATAATTGTTGTGTTGATACATTTTTTGACAGAAACCATGCATTGTTTGTTTGTTTGGTGTTAAACTCAGTACTTAAGGTAATTTCACTCATATGAAAGGGTACCAGCTCAATCAGTGAAGGAAACCACCATGGATTTGTTTGTTTGTTTGATTGGAGTTTTATGTCGTACTCAAGGGTATTTCACTTATATGACGACGTGCCAGCCCAATGGGTGAAGGAAACTACGCTCGACACCACTGGCAACAAACAAGCACAAGACGGGACAAAGACAGGACAATAACAGGACACAATACAGACACCACAAACAGATCTGCTTCCTGTTCACCTTTAGCTCTGAGATCACCAGGGCAACATGAAGCTCCCTCCAACCACCCGCCCTCTTAGCTTAGAGAGCACCAAGAAACTCCCTCCCAA
>JAQQZZ010033560.1:0-10649 GCA_030265115.1 Mopalia vespertina | reverse complement strand
CCACAAACAGATCGGCTTCCTGTTCCCCTTTAGCTCTGAGAGCACCAGGGCAACATGAAGCTCCTTCCAACCACCCGTCCAAGAATATAAGAGCTGAACGACATTTAATTTGTTTGATCGGGGATTTACTTGGTTCATAAGCTTATTTCACTCATATGGTGGCATGTCAGCCCATTTGGGGGAAAGAAATCGCCCTCGACGCCTCTGGGAATAATGCGAAACGAGACCATCACAAAACGCAGTACAAAGACCTCACAAACAGATCGGTATACGGTGTTGTCCCTAAGCTCGGAGACTACCCGGGCAACATGAAGTTCCCTTCCAAACGCTCGCCAACAACATTTAGCAGTAACCTAAACTGTTAATTATTGAAAAATAAGGTTAAATAACTTGTACATTTTGGCAATCAAGCTTTCGGAAAAATCTTATTCCATTTTCAAGATATGTGCAAGATAAAAACTGTTAATTCCTGGATAATAACTTTCTATTTTGTTATAGAACACATCGTTTCGAAATTTATGCTCGTGTCTTCGCCAGGTGCAAATGTTCAAGTGTACGTTAACGATAAGAGGAGAGATTAAAAGCTATGTAAAAGTTTTATAGCAGTTACATTAACAGATTAAATATCTTAATGCACGGTGTGGAGAATAAGAAAGGGTTGTTAATAAATTAACAGTTCATTTCATTAAGAATATCTGACGGCGCGCGTAATTGTATTTCTTGCGGATTAATACACCATTAAATCAACCATAACTTGAAACATCTCTAAGGAGAAAAATGTTGTAATCTTGGGCTATTTTTCTAGCCTGCATGCTGTAAAGATTTTGTCACTCTCGATTTAATGGTGCTTAACGTCGTATTTCACTCACACGATGAGTTTGTATGGCTGGTGTACATGGTGGAAAACCGTGAAGAAAACTACTAAAAACACACCGTGATAAAAGCGGTCGTGAACCGGATAGCTTATATATTAAAAAAAATATATATCCTAGGTATACAGCAGAGCGGCTGTTATTTAAAGTCACCTTTACGTTTTTTTCACAAGTAATTAACTTGTTGAAATACTGAAAACCCTCGATCGGCGGCCGTGGCTAGGTGAGCATTGCATGTCGGACTTCTTATCCTAATTGGCTATCGCAGGGTTTTTTTAATAGTTTTTTTTACAAGGTTTCCTCCTGATTTTCCAGTTAAGTAGCACAGATTATTAAATGGATAATCTTTCTCCATATAAGTGAAATGCTATCAAAGTTAAAAGCATATAATACGTGTGTATCTGCTTTCATCAAAGAGACTGTCCCATCCAGTATTTCTAAGTTTAACCGTGTCTCAAAAGCTGCATCAACAACACTGTCCCATCCAGTATTTCTAAGTTAACCGTGTCTCAAAAGCTGCATCAACAAAACTGTCCCATTCAGTATTTTTTTAAGCTTACCGTGTCTCAAAATCAGCATCAACAACACTGTCTCATGCAGTTATATAGCAATTCACATCTTACATATCTACACTATACAAACACTTGTAAGAAAATAGTACTGTCAGACAGTTCTTCGGTCTTTCTGTCGCCCTGTATAGTCGTCAAAACATTCACATCGCTAGAGTTTTATGAAGTGCATATCAAACAACTTTATCCCAACACGTTATTTGTTTATAGGCAATTCGTCTTACTACAATTACTATATGCAATGAAATAACGACAAACACATATGTAGCATAAAGCAATGAAGCGATGCGATGTAACAAATCGGATGAATTACATAAATACTATATACGACAGGTTTTATTGTTTGTTTGATCGGGTTTTAATACCGTATACGGGTTAGCCTAATGGGCGGAGGAAACCACCAATGCAAATGAGACCTCACAAACAGATCGGCTTCGTGTTGCCCCTTACCTCTGAGAAACTTCCCCCCAACCGCCCGCTATTGGAATATAACAGGAGACGGTATCCACTATTCAAATAGTTTTACTGAGTAATAATTGTCACTTTCACTTTACAAAATCATGCACGTGGTGGTCAAGACGTTGGGTGGCATGTTGCTCCATTCGGAGTAACGAAGAACAACGGGAACGTTTAAGTGAAAATTTCACTATTTTATATTTTACCGTATTTTTTAGACTTAGAATCAATCGTGAATGTTGCATATATATATTTTGAATAAATAAAGAGAGAAAAATTCCGCCGGGAATTATATGGTTAGGATTTTATACGAACGATTATTATCATAAAGTAAGGGAATACCCTAGTGCGTTGATTGTTTCTAGATTGAGTGTTTTGCACCCGTACTTCAGGTTGTTTCACTCATAGCACTGTTTGAAGGAAATCACTGTAGACGGCACTGACAACAAAGAAGGGCAATCTCAGGACGCAGAACAAACACTTGTCGCCTTCGATTAGTTTGTTCGATTGGGGTTCTAACACAGATTTTAGGAGTTTTGACAGGTAACTGTTTGGCAATAGTACAAGGGGTAAAGCTCGGCTAAATGAGGTCGCGACAGAAATCAAGCTGACGAAATCGGCACAGACTAGCCTTTTTTTGTAAATAAAAGGATTTGCTCTTAATCATAAAAATAAAGAAAAAAACAAAAGCAGAAATAACAAGCCGAGTAGCTAGCATGTACACAAATAGAGGCTTTTTAAAAAAGAAAAATATGCTCATTATCCAAGTCAAATCAGTTTCCTACTTTTGTTTTAGAACTATTTTTTTTTTCAAAGAACCTAAGAGTAAAAGTTTCGGTGCGATATGCAATGTCGGCCATATTTGTTGTGAAACCTAGTGGAATACAACCACATCCATTGTATTAACAGAAAAAGAGAATTTTGAAGTTTACATCTGAATTTGAGTGATGGGCATTTTGGTTTGCGGAATTAAATGAAATGCAATTCTATCGGTTTCTTAACTGGAAGAAACTATTTTGAAATATATTAAAATTATGCAATGGATGCCATTTTGTTTTGCGAAATTTGGAGAAATGAAATCCCATTATTTGTCTTAATGGGGGGAGCTATTGTAAAAGTTTCAAGTTATTCAGTGAATTAATCTCAAAATTACCATGTAGGCGTAAAAATTATGCAATGGGGACCATATTGCTTTGCGCAATTTGATGAAGTACAATCCTGTCCTATGTCTTAGTAGGAAGCTAACTTCCAGGTAACTTCCAGGTTTCAAGTTAATCTGTGAATTTGGTCTCAAAATTATCATGTTCAGAACACATAGGCGTGAATATTTTATGGAACTTGGTGAAATTCAGTCCGATCCATTGTCTTAGAGGTAGGAAGCTATCTTCAAAGTTTGAAGTTAATCCGTGAATATATTCTCTACTTATCGTGTTCACAATTCATACAGGCATGAATATTCTAAAACCCATAATAACGGCCATTTTGTTTTACGGAATTTGGTGAAATGTAATCCCAACCGCCGTCTCAACAGGAGAAAGCTACATACCAAATTAAAGTTAATCGGTGTATTTGTTTTCAAGCTAGCGTGTCCACAAACTTTTTGTTGTCCATCGTGTAAAAACGGATATCTATACCTGCTGTTTAATTTTGGAGGAGTACTACAAGGTGATTACCGAAAGACAGGAATGTACGGTCTTATGGTATACGTTTAATTAGATAACGTTATTAGCGTACATAGAAAAAACATCTCAAAAATGTTCTGTCAGACCCTCATAAATATATATACCCAGGCGGTTCTGGGATATTTCCAGGACTCCAGGACATTTCCCCTTTCGACTGGTTGATAAAAAAGTACAATTTTTTTTTTTTTTAACATTTTTACAAACAACCATTGGCTGTGATTCGAGTGAATTGATAATTCAACTTAAATAATAACCAATTCTATGAAGTACCATACAAAATTTTATTTCTTTAACACATTAAAAGGCTATAAGTATAAGCACCAACAATTCACAAAAATAAACTATCTACGTTATGAACCAATATACAAAACATTTTCTTTTTCTAGTCCTGTTGCTGCAGTGGAGAAGAGAGAGAAGTTGTTTTTGCATCTCCTCTTAAAACAGCTATCAAAAAATCGGACTCGATGTGCAAATATATAAGGGAGATAACTCTGTTCCCTAAATATAAAATGGTTCTTTGATTTTATGTCATTATAGGAGTTGATCACTAAGTCAAATGTAAATAACCATCTGCATATCTAACAGAGATAATGTGTACACACATGAAGCACTGAACGGTATTAAACAAAAAAACCAAAACATATATAAACATCAGAGAATATCTCGATCATATAAAATTGGAGATTCATTAAACAAACAAACAAACAAACATGTTCACACTTAAATAGCATACAAGTCTCTAAATTATCCATACAATATAATTGTAAGTATACGAGTAATAATAAAAAACAGTGTTGAGATTAACATCAAAATTTGCATATATATATTTTTATGCACCTTGGCAGTGTTTGATTGAGAAAATCCATTAAGTATGTACTAACTTGCTGCTAATATACACACAGTATGATTTCCAATGAAAACTATAATATTCTATAATTAATATTCCTTGCGTAGAATAGTGATACTCAAAAACAAATCAGAACTTACCCTCACTCATTCGATTCTGTCCCACTACCATACAAAAACTATGATATATAATGTACTTTGATGTATTTATAAAATAAACAACCATTAGGCCTGAAGACACATAGATGAAATGACACTAAAAAACAAAAAATGTAGATACCGGTATTTAATAACTTTGTGAGATTTCCATGGGGTCTACAGTGATAAGTAACTGATAAAATGTTTATGTTTTGTGTGCAGTCTTGTTAGCCTAACATTTCATATCAACTGCCAAATTGCACTTTCAAAGATAATAAAAAAGTGTTTTTATTTGTGGAAGAAACGTTTGGAAAGATCTCGTTAAATTGACAAGAGGCAAAGGCTTTTGCCTTTTGGTGAATAAATAGCAGGCATCCATATGTTTAGCTAACACGTTTTAACAGGAGCAATACACGCTAGATTTGTTTTCCACTCCTTTAAGATTCTCAGGTGATGTTTTAAATAGTTATTAGGGTATTATGACAACAGATTGTCCATTTCACACGGACTGTCCTTGCTTAAATACGGTGGAAAACCAAAAAGAAACATGGTAAAAATCACCCCTTGCAATTCCAGGAGCCACACCATGTGACTCACTCAGGGAGTCACATGGTCCTGATGCAACTGAAGTACAAAACAATGTGACTAATTTTTCCACACTAGTGACCTATTGATATTAAAGCACTAATTTAAAAGACTACTCTCTACAGCTGACTGAACAAACACATCGGTGTTAAGTCCAGGGGTATTGGTAAAATAAAAACAGGAAAAAAAAAAAAAAAAGAGTTTGTGTGACAATATTTCATTCACACTTCAATTTTAAACATTTTACACTTCATTAAATTGTTCTATTAGTATTACAGATGTAACCATGAATTAAGACACTTAAATGTAGTTCGGAATTTATTCAGCGAGTTATTTTCAGTTTTTCAATCATGGCCTGGATTGCAATGCATGAATGGAACCATCCAAGCAGGATACTGGAAGCAAATCAGGGCTTAAAAAGTCATAAAATTCATAATTGTTTCCAAGATAAAAGCTGGAATTTTCCAGCAAATTGTTATTGTTAAAATTAAGATTTTTGAATTAATAAATGATTTTTTCCCCTCCGAGCTTGTAAATGTTTGTTTTCACAAGTTTAATGAAATAATTAAATACGGTACTCATTTTCCTAGAGGTTTTAAGGAGTAACTATGAGGGTACATACAATGGTACTAGTCTGCAGAGATTGAGAGCCCAATACAGTCTTAATGATCATGTCCTCTTAGTTCAATGAGTGAAGCAGGATTACCCTGCTAGCGTCCACCCCAATTAAGCCACCCGAGGGAAAAAATTAAAAGTTAGCACTTATAAATACTTTAACAATGGATAACAAAACAAAAAATTACTGCCATTACTTACAGGCAAAAACACAAAGACAATGTTATCATGCTTTGTCACACCTTTCACCAACACAATCTTGACAAATATTTGAATTAGCTAGACACTTGCTTAGTTTCCAGTTAATTCCAGAAAATGTGAAGAATATTTACTTATATTGAGATTAGGAATAGTATCTGTCCCTCTTAAATAATTCATATCAATTATTTATCCCAGAACCATTTGATCAATGACATACCGTATCATAAAATATCATGTATTGAAAATATATTAAAATATCCAAGCGATAAAAGGTGTCAATTGTTCCTATAGAGATTGATATTAGTAATAGTCCGAGACGTATGGTCGTACATCCATCAGCCCATCCCAGGTTGGTTTACAATAACAACGGACTAGTGATCCTGAGGTGTCCTGATCGCCCCTGCAAACATAAAATCATTTTTAAAACAATATTAATATATACTTTTACTGTAGAGAAAGAAAAATTTGCTTGCCTTAGCCAGGATTAGAACTCTGGTATCTGGCAGAAGGGTCAGTGACCCAGTGTTCTACTAAACCGACTGAGCTACAAAGGGTCATGTTAGAAAGGCCAAAACACATGTACACATGTAACATTTAAAAAATCTGATTTTTCAAGAATGGCTGCATTCAATATGGATAGATTGGGTTCATAGATGACAGATTAAGTTTTGTCCATTGTTTTTTCTTCTAAAATTTTAAAGAGGAGTTTAACCATGCTTATCTGAAACAGATTTTGACATCATTTCACTGTACTTATTGACAAATCATCCATGGAATCATTCATTTGGCTTTAATTCCATACTTACGGTTATTTCACTTAAAGTGTATCAGTCTATTGGTCTAGTTACAACTCATTGTTAAAATTGTATACCTAATAGTGTGCCTTATTTTACTTTTTTTAAAATTATATTCTCTACATTAAACTTGGTTGAAACAGTGTTAGTTAGGTATATCAAGAACTACTGCACTACTTGTTGGAGGGCATTAAAACTTCTCTCCTACTAAGACTATGTGTAGGTTACTTTGTACAAGAAAAGAATGTAGTATTTTTAAGGTATGGGAGAAATAAAGTCAAATGTATTTACTCTTAGAGTAGCTGTCTCAGAGCTGACCTCAGGTCAGGAATAAAAAAAAAAAAGAAGTTCACAGGAGGAAGATGCAAAATGTTCACTGCAAATATTTATCTTTTGTATGGTTACTTTTGAATTCATTATTATTTATTAAATCACCATCTCTGAATCAGGATATGATCCACAAATAATCACTGAGCTCATTCATAATATACATATATATGATTGATAGATTGATTGGTGTTAACACCGTGCTGAAAGGTGCTTCACTTTAAATCGGCTGTGTACTTCCAAAGAGTTAACAACAACACAACTATAATGTGAAGTGTTATATACAAAGGCCCTGTTGGAAAATTAATGGTCCTCCATAGCGGACAGCATAAAAAATATACTTCAATTACACTGCCCTTAGACAGAGGGCCATATATATGTGATTAATCTTCGGATATATGTATTATGCATTCAAATGAAGGACAGATTCAGCCACCAGTCTATTTAATATATACGGAAATTGGGATATACTTATTTATATCAGGCAGGCCTGTGCTGTTGCATGTTGGGAAGAAACCACTGAAGGAGATCTTCCCATTGCAATCAAAACCCATTTGAGAAGGAGTGATTCATAGGTTTCCCAAATCATTCCCGTTTGACTAAAATGACATTTTGCAACAGAAATAAAAAAAATTCAATAGAGACATCACATGACATTTGTATCAAGGTAATTTTGCATTGTTTTTCATTCATATACATTCATGGAAAAAAAACAATGTAAAGTACTGAAAATTTCAAACAATAAGTATGTTTAAAATTTTAGAGGACCAATTTTTAGGTTATTGCAGAAAAATATCACAGCACAGGCCTCTGGAAAATTCATGCAACCACAAAACCATAGCTCAAAAATCCCATGTGTTGGAGAGAAATGTTTAAATTAAGGCATGGACCCTATGAAGGATTTGAAAATAAATTGCTGATTTTATAAATTAATATTCAAGAGAAATGGGATTTTGTATCCAGGAATGCCTGCTAGATGTATAAGTATGAACCAGAAACACACCAGCAGTAAACATTACCACATCAAGCCAGCTTGATAACACTGGTTGAACTTCATCTCTTTCTAACTCCAGGGCTTAGGTAGAGGGGTGTCCACCTGGGACGTGTCCTTTGGACACCCTGAACTTAACTGCCTCATTTGGAGACCCTGTTTTAAAGAAACTTAAGCATGCAGGAGATAGGGAAACTGTAACAATTGGACACCCAGTGGCTTAAAAAATGAAGCAAAATAACCATTTTGGACAGCATATTTTGATTTCTAGCTAAGCCCCTGATCTAACTGCTACCAATTATGCTATACAACATAGACAACCCTATAATGGGTCTGTTGCTGGTCATATTACCTAGCAGGCCATCAAATATTACACAGCGCTATTTAAATTCAAGTTGGCATAAACTCCATTTCTGATTTTGTTCAGTAGACCTCCAGATTGTACTGAGTAGTATTTAATTTCAACTTTGGTTAAACTTGCTAGCTTAAAAATGATGCTTAATGCCGGGCCATAACTCCTGGTGCAGAGGTTTCAGTGATTAGCGATGAAATAAGGATGGATAAAATGATAGGTTATGAAAGGTTGTTTTATGGGTATTTTTACATTCCGTTTAAAGCTACAAGCCACACTGTCACCCAAACCTTTAAACTGTTCATTCAATAACTCACATTAGATCTGAGAGTTGGATGCCCCAGCTGGCTGCATAGACAAGTACCGGTGGCAACTAAAGAAAGCACAATAAGTTATTCAATATTTATCCCACCCGTTATTTAAACAGCAAAGAGTGTTGTTTCAAATGCAAAACTAATGCAATAATGTTTCAGTTTGTCTAAGAAAAAAAAGAAAAAAATTGGCAGCTATATAATTGATCTAACTATTTTCTTCTAATTAAGCTTTTGTTTGTAAGGAAAATAACTTCATTTTGTAAACTTTAGATATGTTTTGCTTTCATCAGATGTATACATAGCCAAAGATCTATATAAGGGAAGTAACTCTAGCTTACTTCAAACTAGTCAATAGAGTTGCTTCCCTTGTTTTGTAATTGCTAAAATTTATGTGAAAAACGTACTGAAGTTCTTCCCATGAATGAGGTATGAAGGCCAGGTGACAGTTTGATAATTGAGGCTTTCCGTCCTTATTATTTCCATAGGAACGGAGCTCGCTTGATGGGTGAAGAATTTGTTTGTTTGTTTGTCTGATTGGGGTTCAACATCGTACTCGAGGGTATTTCACTTATATGCAATGGATTGTCCACTTCACACTGTTCCTTGCATAAAACCGAGAGGAAACCTAGTGAAAACCACCCCCTGCAATTGCCAGAGCCACATCGTGTGAGTCAGTCTTATACCTGATGGTCAACAGATGGACTTGATCCCGTGAACAGTACATTGAAGTAGGCTTAGTAAGCACACACGCTTACCTCTAAGCCACGGCCTTCAATGGGTGAAGAAAATCACCCTCAAGATTACTGGCGAGAAAAAATAACAAAATAGGACAGGATAATCACAAGAGGCAAAATGAAGACACAGAAACAGACCAGTTTCATGTTGCTCTGAGGGCATTGGGGCAACAGGTAGCTCTGCCCAACATCCTCTGGTCACCAATCGACATAACAGATTGTTCGTTAGTTTGATTGGTGTTTAACATCGTACTCAAGGGTATTTCACTTATATGACAATGGACTGCCGACTTCACACTGTTTCTTCCCTTATTACGGTGGAAAACCGTGAGGAAACCTCGTAAAAACCACCCCTGCGATTGTCGGAGCTACATCGAGTGACTAACTCATATACCTGATTGTCGACAGATGGACTCGATCCCATGAACGGTAAATTGAAGTAGGACTAGGAAGCGCACATGCTACCACCAAGCCACGGCTGCGGGCCTGGACATAACAGAGAAGACAACGAGTGACCAGTTTCTACTTACACACAGTTAGGGTTACAGAAAGCTAGACTGTTGTTCGTGTACTGTTGTTGATTGGGGATAAAATCAGAGTCCATTTGATTTTCAGCTGCCTCCATGTCTGTCCGTGACTGGTCTGGGATAGCTGCATATGTTTCGTCACATAGATCCATAACCATGTTTGTCTGGCAAAGATAAACAATATGATTACAGTAAATTAGATTGATTGTTTGATTGATTGGTGTTTTACGCCGTGCTTAAGGTTATTTCACTTATATGACCGCAGTGTATTCCAACAATAATTGTCACTTGCACAACCAAGATGTGAAGCCTTTCCATAATGTTGAAAAGTTAATTTTCCTCCAATGCTTAGTACAGACAGTATTGCTACTCTTCAAACAAACTGCCCTTAGCCAGAGGGCTAGTAAATTAGATTTACACAATTACATGCTCCTTTTTTCCTGATGGATTCCATTTCTTTGAAAAACATTTTGTTTTTGTTTGTTTGGGGTTTAACATCGTACTCAAGAGTATTTGACTTATATGATCACAGATTGTCCACTTCACACTGCACCTGGCCTTATTACGGCAGGAACCTGGGATGAGACCTCGTAAAAACCACCCCCGCGATTGCCAGAGCCACATCATGTGACTCGCTCATATACCT
>JAQQZZ010033549.1:0-10649 GCA_030265115.1 Mopalia vespertina | reverse complement strand
ATACTGCTTTGTATATAACCATGTAATAGAGCAAAACCCTATCAATTACATGGATTGAGGGCCCAACCTATGTCCTAGCTACTGTTTTGTTTGTTTGATTAGGGTTTAATGTCATGCTCAACAGGACCAAATACGCAAAATGTTTAGAAGGCAGTTCATCACATTTTCCCTGTTTTGGTTTGTTGTTTGGTTGGGGTTTAGCGTCATACTCATGGGTATTGAACTTTTATAGCAACAGATTGTCCACTGATCACTCTGCCGTGCTTACTATAATGGCAAACCAAGTGAAATCCACTGGGAGATTAACACCTGTAAGAGGTAGGCTACATTGAAAGAGGATCACGACTGGCACACACAGCCCAGCTCTGGGTCTCTTACTTTATCGTTTTCCATTATTTTAATTTACATCAATTTATTTAGGTTTGCCACACAGGTACATAGATTACAAGTAGATGGACATATAGACCAATCATCATTCCACAGTTTTATAAATTCGGAAGACTTTTCTTACATTTCGTTGATTTAAGTGTTTAATACTGTTGTTAATGGTATTTTACTAATATAGATGATGATACATTTGTACATTCTAATGACAGATGAGCTCTGGCTTATAGCATAATGTTCAGAGCAGTCACATTATCTTTACTCAGCACTTGGTTTATTTTCAAACAGACTAAAACACTTTTTTTCTTCTCTAAAGTATCGTTCCATAGTGTGGATTTCACTAATGTAATAACATAACAGTAAAGCTAAAACTTACATGTAGTTGTTTGCCCCTGTCTTCAGTGACTGATTCAAGGCCCTTAACTCTGTCACCTAACATACTCATGGTAGCCTGCATCGCGCGGTACCCTTCTGGGTCAGATACCTCCATTATTTGACGACCTTTCTCCCTCAAACCACTTATGTCTTCCTTGACAGTTTGTAACTCTGACAACATCACCTGCAATCAAAACCAATAAAACATGTTTTCTTCACATGGATCAACTTAAGATAGAGAAGAACTTAGATTGTGTACATATATAAAACAATAAACTTATATTTTGGATATAGATATGATATTTATTGACTGCGCAGGCTGTACAGAATATGATGACATTAGATCCTGAGCAGCAGGTGAGGCAGATGAGCAGGCAAAATGGTCACAAACTTTAGCACACTCTGAGACAACTATAAGGCATCTTTTATCACTCAAGCGTACATATGGGAATGTTTTTTTTATCTATACAAATAGGAAAAACGTTTTCCTCAAATTGAACTTTGTTCAAAGTCTAATTACTTTTAGTTTAAAAGTATCCACACCTGCTCACAAGCACTACCATGACAATGTTCTCCCTTTTCAGTGACATTGAAAACATTCCAGAAAAAAGGTCACCAAAAAACCGAAGTTTATGATCCTTTAATGTTATTAAAATATAGTGTTTGTGAAGCTATCTATATATCAGCGGTAGAGTGTTGGGCCTGTAACCCAAAGGTCCCGGGTTCGAATCCCGGTGGAGGCAAGCAAATTTTTCTCTCTTCATTAATTCAAAATATATATCAGCCAATAATCAATTTCTTATATGATTTTTACAAAATTTAGACTTCAAAATTTAAGTTGAGGTAGGCAGCCAGTGGAAGCATATTTCTTCACCTTTAATACACTTCAGTTAAGACTAAAACAATTATATCCCTTAAACAAACTGTAACAAAAAAAACCTTCAAGTGGCTTCTTTTACCTTGTATTCTTCCAGCTCTTGTTTGAGATCTTGCTGGTTGTGGGGTATTGGTGACAATGCTTTTGATTGGATATCCTCCAGCCTATCAGTGACAGTTTTCACAGACTCTTGGTATTTCTCTTGTTTCTGTAACGCCGCTTGTAGTTCCTTCTCCTTCACTCCCAACTAAACATTCAAATAAACAACATTTCATATTAAGTTTTAAGAATTGGTATGTAGAAGTCACAAAACTATATGCTGAATGTAATAAATAAAAAAATCAAAACCAAGGTAGATCAGAAATGACTTTGAATGACAGCTTAAGGCTATTTTTCTTATATAATGACAGTGAACCCTGATCAGCTAAAAATACAATACACACATGTAGGGTTGAGAATTCATGAAATCAATGAAATCGATGCAACAAAAACCATTTTTTGTCAAATTGTCTTGTTTTAATTAGTCGAAAAACATGTTATGAGGCATTTTAAAAAACTAAACGTTGAGTGATTTCTTTTCATTCATTGCAATAAAACTGATGTTTCATGCTAGAGGGGCATGGGAGAGTACACTGAGAATTATTCTTCTGTCCCTGAAAGTTGTCCCCCCTTGACTCAGGTGAGACCATTCTCCAGTAAAGGAGCTATTTAACCCTGTCATGTGAAATTTTTCTCTCATCGCGCTTGTTGAATATCAAATGTCTCGAGCTGAGAAATTATGATATTCCATTCTCAGACATGCAGTACTTGTATAATGTATCACATAGTGGACCAAAGACACTGACATGAAATCAGTTGGGTGGGTTAATCTGATGGCAGACTCTAGATATATGAACAGAATTTCATTAAACTTTTCTAAAGAACAAAAAGTTCTATACTTATACTTACTTGCTGTTGTAGTGTGTTCCATGAGAGGTTGAGTTCACTAAGCTTCCCTTCCTGGGAGAGATGCCCACTACGGAGGGAATAATGTTTACCCCCAAGAGAAGCGGACCTCGACCCTTTTAATCCAGCCACTGAGGGAAGGTTAGGCAGGCTTGTAGACAGCAAAGCCTGTAATTAAATAGTACATGTATTATATTCTAGTTTTAATATTACATCTGCAGGTGGAAAAAACATTATACACTAATATTTTAATTTTCAAGCTGAAAAATATAGTTGGCCCATAAATAATTCAAGTAAATACTTATAGGAATATAAAATACATTCTGGATCACAAGTATTATCTGAAATACAAAACAATAGAGACCGTTTTCATGAGTCAAGATTAAATTTATTGTGGAACCATGTATTTAACATCTTAACTTATGCTATTTCTTTTAAATGTCAGCTGTTTTGTCCTAAAATCCTACCCCCATTATGCTACTGGCAACAAGGTGAATGCAGATTTAAAAATGGCTTGTTTGTTAATTAATTAAGGTAATTTCACTCATATGATGAAGGTGTGGGTGAAGGAATTCACTCTCGTCGGCAATTGTAACAAAGACAAGCCAGGACAATCACAAGACGTTAAGACAAAGACATCATAATCAGATCGGCTTCTTTAAGCCCATATCAATCTAGCTACAGTACTATGTTCCGGCGGACAAACAAAGCCTACAGAGAGAGTCTGTTCTCAGAAACTCTGGATGTATATAAACTAGTTTCTTTTTTCTAGAGTTCCCAAAGTGAGTTGCGAGTTTCTTTAAAGCTGAAATAGTGGATAATTTTAACACAATGGGATTTTTTCTAAAAACTGAACATTTGTGATATTGTTAAAAAATATAAGTTTTTTTTAAGTACAATACAACACAGGGGTAAAACCACAGAGATAATTGGTTCGCTAAAACTAATGTGTTGAATAAAATACTAAGCTTATCTGTGACAATGTGTTAACCACATGAACAAAATATTCCTGTGAAACAAGACAAGGATTATAACTGAAAAATAAAAACAAAACCTGAGTGAAAATGTGATCTTGATATTAAACAAACACACATGTTAGGGGTTGAGAACAACATGACAAGACAGTAACAACAATGATCATAAGCAAAACTATACACATTTAAAACACAGTTAGTAAAATAAGGAAAAACATACTATTCAGTATTAATATAACTCAAATCAAACTTCATTCAATAAAATGTTAATCACTCTCAATATGAAAATAAAACTGGTTATGGAAAACTCATGTTGTGTGCCATTTTTTAAAGTAGGAAACCTGAATTTGGCTGAATATCACCTAATATTATGGGTGAAGTTTTCTTGAGATGTTGGCCAAATATTCTTTAATCGAAATCCATTAAATTAATGTAATTAAGCATTGCATTAAACTGACTGTGCATAATTATTCCTTATCAACCCAGTTTATCATTCCTCCCAGTTTGTGAAACACATTCTTTTACTTTCTGTTTGACAATCCAAAGTCATACAAAGAACCTTTCTGAGCAAAAATATTTTATTTTCCAAGCATTTTCAAAAGAGACCTACATAAGTCATAGTAAAAGTAGAACCCAATAAGGTAATGAACTACATTTTATATCAAAATGTTTTTGTTTTGAAAGAAATTTAATTTTTAAATTCTTTCTGAAGAAAAAATAATTTTCCAAATGAACAAGTAAAAAACTATTAAAAATAGTATATAATTTAAGCCCTCTGGCTAAGGGTAGTTTGTTTGAAGAGTAACAATGCTGTCTTTACTTAGCACTGGGGGAAGATTAACTTTCCAACAGTATCAAAACACTTCATATTTTATTGTTGTGCTGGTGTCAATTATTGTTGGAGTACACTGCTGTTATACAAATGAAATATCCTTAAGCACAGCGTTAAACAACAAACAACAAATGAATCAAAGTTTAAAGTTCACAGGTTAACAGCCATAACTATTTATTTGTTTTAGTTTTTTTTATTATATGTATCCTACGTTTTGTTCTCGGACAAATTAATTGTGATGAATAAACAAGTGTTAAATTTAATAACATAGACAAATGGAATCTTAAGGCAACTTCCCTTTTAAAGTAGCTTACAATTATTTTTAATTAAAAGTTTCTTTTGTTGATGATGTGAACTTAGACTGGATTTAATTTATTCCATACTTGTGGCTTCTGGAGAAAATGACAACTGAAATGGCTAACCTGGTTAAATTTGGAGGACCAAATCAAACACAAATGGGTGAAACTGTTAATTGCAAAATATCTGGGGTGTAAAACCAAACACAGTAAACACATGTGATATTTACCAGGGCTGTTTCTGGGCTAATGTCATGCATAAGGGAACAACTTGATGAATCCAGTATAAAAGAGTTATTTCCCTTGGCACTAACTCCTGATCCAGGCCTACTATAAACATGTATATTTTCCAGACTAGGTGTCAAAGAGTTTGTTTGAGGCGGCACACATTTGAGTTTGTCAACAGAAACTGAGATTTCTTCACGGTCTAAAGACACACTTCTTGGAGAAACTTTTTCAAACAAAAGATTTTTGGAATTACTGCCGGATAATAATCTTTGGGAACTTTCTGAATCCTCATTTCTTCCATATTTTTGTAATCTTTGCATTGAACTGAGTAATTTTGGATCCTTTTTGAACATTAAGGTCTTTGATTTATCAGGTAGATTATCACTACTGTCTAACTGGGAGGTTTCTGACAGATTGCCTGTGGATAGAGTCATGCCAAGGCCACTGGTGGAAAAACCTGAAGTGTCACGTTTCCCAGTTGAACCATAACTATCAGAGGTTGAGAACAAAAATTGTGGTGTCATTGTAAACGAGCTGTTCAACGACAACGGAAATCCACTATCAAGACCTGATTGTACAAGACTGTGGAGGGAGGATCCTTGTGAGCTAGTAACCGTAGAAACAGGTAAATAAATTCCACCATCCAAACTTGAAGTGCTATTTCTTCTGGAACCGTATAACAAAGGAAAAGTTCTCCTTGATAGCTCTCTATATTTCTGATTTAGTTCATATAACTTAGCCTGGTACAGCTGGATCTTTTCGGTGAGAGCCTGTAAATCAGTAAAGTTAGTGAACCTCTGTAGTGTTTGGACAAGCATAAATAAACACACTCTATCAAGTTCTGAAAATATTTGTAGTGTTTTGCACAGAACGCGGCGGAACACAGCATGCTGTTCTTCGAAAGATTATACTATAAAACAAAGATTGATTAGTAATTCATAGTACTCTACTATTGGATGATGTGGAAAGCAATCCTTCCAAAACAGGACTAAAATATATTTCTTGATATATAATTTCCATCAGCTTTGGTTTGGCTTAAAAGTCAGTTGATATGATTTCGAAAAACTTGTTAAAGTAAAAACAGTTCAAAGATACGCTGCAATGTTCACCCAGCTATAAAGTTTATTGTCATTGCTCAACATCTGAATGACATCCACTAGGATAGTTCTTAAACATCATAAAATACTAATGAAAGGAATAATTAGACTTGCTGTTACATGTAATTCAACCGTATGCAAAACTATATGGCAAAATATACGCTGTTTTATTCAAGTTCATATATGCCTACTGTACAATGTCCATGCTTCACAGTGAACATAAACATTCCTTATATTATAATTATCATTAATATAAACATGCTGCATGCGGTTTCTGTCAATGATTTTATATGTAAGAAAGATAAGTAAAAAGAACAAATTGGGATTTTAACTTACCGTATGTTCAGCCATTTGTTGTCTTAATCCCTCTACGGTTGCCACGGAGACAGGAGCGTCTTGAAGCTGCCGCTGAGCATCCTCGATGGCCATTGTTAAATCCTGGATCTCTCTCTCATACTCTTCCTCTGTTTGAACGGCATCACGGAGCTGCTGTAACTGGTCTGTTGCATGTTGGGATAGGTGGTCAATCTGGCGTAGCAGACTGACAGAGTCTACAGGATTGATTTTCCTCAGCCCTAAAGTTTTGGGTGGGTTATCCAGAATGGTTTTCGCCCGTACCTTCTGATTCTCAATTTCATCTAATAGTTGCTGTGAACAGGATAAATGTTAATCGAAATGAGCAAAATATTATGAAATTTTTAAAAACTATAATAAGGCAGGTTATGTGAGCGGTCTAGGCTGTGGGCATTAATTTACTGATGGCGAGTTGGTGCCTAACTCTGAGGGTCGTGGGTTTGATTCCCAGATGAGTCTTAGAATGCAAACTTTCGGAAGAACAGTGGAATGTGATGAACGCAAGAAAGCGTTATACCAAAATAACCAAGATATAGTCATAATCATAAAGTATACATTGAAGGCAACATCTGACAAGATAAGACTACCTCCCTGTAGCAATACTAGAATGCTGACTTTCACAGTATAGGGGAATTTAAGTAATTATTTATTATTGGTACCTACTTGACATTTCAGAGAGGAACTGACATTCATGGATTATATTATGTGTTTTAATTTGTAAAAAGAAAATATGAAATCAACAACACATCTCGCAATCATTTTGGTAGAAGTTACCCAAATAAAATATACCTCTTGTCTGTCGAGTTGTGTTTTGAGAGACAGTCCACTATCTTTGACCATCAAATGGGCTCTGGTTTGGTCGATCCAGTGATAGAGCTCGGCAGCGTCACGCTCATATTGCAACACCTCAACATTAGCCTGTTCCAGCAGATGTAGTCTGTCACCAAGCTGGGTCTGTATCAGCTGAATCCGCTTTTTCAGGTCAGCCATTGTCTTGGAGAGGGCTGATGTATCACACAGTTTGCTCAAGTCATTTACCGAGCCTCGTAGCTCTGTGAGGCGTGACTGGAAACGCTCCCCGTCCTTCAACAATGTCTACAAGAACAACAGTTTCAAATCATATGTTAATAATTCTCATAATCCATTTTACACCCACTATTCTCATATTAAAAACAGTTTGCTTAATAATGTACTCCAGGATATTCCACATACATGACAAGGCAGTGTGTGTATGTGGTGGAACATTGAGGAGAAACAGTGTTATAATAAAAAAATCCAATAATTGCAGGCTTATTAGGATAAGGAATTTGATCCAAAAACCTTAAGGTAAACAAATCAAAACTTTAATACATTCTGGAAGACAGTTTTATCTCATTTAACTTAACAGTAAAATTAATAAATATAATTTGAAGTGGACAAAGGCAGATTGTTCTTTATTTTGCTTAATGTTGAGCATACTTGAGCATTGAGTTTATTTCACATGTTTTTACAGTAAAGAATTGTCTCCAATTTACAACTGAAACTATATTCAAATACAATGTCCTAGTATATAGAATAGCCCCTTGTTGGTGTTGACCGTGTTCACTCCCTACTGAAATCAATATATACCGTGGCATGTTAACAAAGGGGTTCACTGAAGTGTGAAGAATCCCAGAGCGGAGCCATGTACTGTTCTTGTGAGAGCATGTTCTGTGATAAGGTCATATGGTCAACAAGCCATTAACTACACAGATTACATATTCAAATATTATTCTAGATTTGGTCACAGTAGATGAATTTGTAATAAAACAAGAACAACTGTACCAAAGGCAAACAATTCCAGCCGGAAATAAACAAATAGAGCAGGTCTTGAAATTATAAGATCACATTGTCAAAATACATTGTGGATGTAAATGTTTTTAAATGTATCATATTTAATTGTGGCAACTTCTGTGTCAGTCCAATTCGATTGATTGATTGATTGATTGATTGATTGGTGCAGTCCAATTTGAGCTGACAAAGCCATAGTATCATTTTAGTTAGTTCTTTGAGTAGCATTTAACAGTTGGGTAACCAGGAATAGAAGAGTCATTGTTTGTTTGAATATCAAAGAATATTTTAAGAAGTGTCCTTTACAAAGTCAGAAGAACCGAATGCCAACAAGGGACAGTATTTCTTGTTCACTATTTGTTTCAACTTCATTGTTTTCATAAAGTTCATCCAAACTTGTTTCATTTGTTTTATATGAATATTTTATGCTGATGTTGATATCATCCTTTCCTAATAATTACCTTGTGATCTTGAAGCTTTAACTTTGTGTCTTCGAAACTTTTCACGGAAAGTTTTGAGGTGAGTAATTTGTCTGTTTTCTCTGTCCATACTTGAACCTCGTCGACTTTGTCATCGATAAGTTCTCTGATCTGTGTGGCTCGCTGGAGATCTTCAGTTCGACCAGACGCTAACTTCTGCAAACTGGACCACTTCTTTGAAACTTTAGAGAAAGATTTTTGAGTGGAATCTTTCTCTGTAGGGTCTGAGGTGTGTAGACTAATCTCACGACCAACTTCTTTCAGCGTAGAGAGCTTATCTTTAAAAGAACCAAACTCACTCAAAAGCTCCTGGTGAAGAAAAAAAGGAAAGAAAGAAAGAAAGAAAAATAAAGAACCTGTAAACAATTGCAAGGAGACTGACAAAGATTAAATCAATAATTTTTCCTGGGGAGTCTACTAAAGGAAAACTTCACTTTAGTCCATAGCTGAAAAGTCTGAACTCCATTCAAACATAACACATGTATCCAGCAATTTGTAAAGTTCTATATCATTTAAAAAAAGAAAAGAAAACAATGAATAAAATATTTATAGTAATAACGTGAACTTGTTAAAGTACCTTCAGCTCACAGTATCTTAACCACAATGATGGGATTGTGGTTAGAAGTGGACGTAAATGTGAGAATCAATATAATCAATACAGATTGTATGCCTTAACAGCAGAATACCTGTAAGCTGGAACTTAATAAGGCTAAATATTACTACAACCTACATGGAGTTCCACCTCACATTCAGCAAAATATTTACCAAAAATAGTATGCAAATATCTACATATGAAAAACGTACTGTGCATTAATTTGTGGAACAAAATTACAGAAACAAATCACAAAGATTGCTAACCCTTAAAAGAAACTGGATTTGTTTTCCTAAAGTCTTATTACACTTGTCGTAGACTGTGGGTTGTTGGTAGTGACCAAGGACCAAGCGACCGATACTTCAATAGTCCCACGATAGTTAAGGAACAATATGTGCCAATTCTGGCCTGGCTAAACGTGTTGGAACAAGACATTTCTCCCGGCTTGTATTTACAACTCTTGATCTTGGGCAAATTGCCACTGTATGTTAGATTTGGTTTACTACTCGGGTAAATACTTAAACAGTTTTATAAGATCAAATGGTCAAACAGTGCACACAGATTGTCACACTGTTTGATATTAAAACCTCAAGTAAATGAGTGAACCAAAGAGACGTATATATTATTACTATCACAAAGCACCTGCTAGATTATATTCACAAATTGCACCTTATTGGAAAAGCAAACTTGGCTCATTCTGTTACTAGAAAATAAAGGCAATGAAGCAAAAATGGCATCAAGGACCTTAGTTTTCAAAGATTGTTTGTTTGATTGGGGTTTAACGTCGTACTCAAGGGTATTTCACTTTTAGGACGACGTGCCAGCCCAATGGGTGAAGGAAACCATCCTCGACAACAGTGGCAACAAACAAAGACAAGACGGGACAAATACAGGACGCAATACAGAAACCAAAAACAGATCGGCTTCCTGTTCCCTTTTAGCTCTGAGAGCACCAGGGCAACATGAAGCTCCCTCAAACCACCTGCTAGTTTTCAAAGAGAAAAGATATTATGGTTTAGGTAATTTCCATTGAGTTTTACAATGTGGTGAATGAAGGTCAGTTCAATCTGAGAGAGCAACATCCACATTTATTGTCTACAAAGCAAGGAGGACAGACCCGTATTAATTGTGTACATATAAAAGGCAACCAAAAAACATGAGAACAGTGTCCATATCAATGAAGTAGAAGATGGTACAAAGTCAGAAGGGTAGTAATTGTGTTAATGATATAGGAGACAGCAAGAAGCCAGGAGGTCAGTCCTTGTATTGTGTAGGATGCAGTACAAAACGCCAGCAGGTGATTGTCTGATCAATGGTGTGGAAGGTATTGTCAGCATTGATGGCGCCTGTAGCTGTACAGATCCATTGGGGGCAATGTCTGCATTAATGGTGTAGGAGGCAGTAAAA
>JAQQZZ010033538.1:0-10649 GCA_030265115.1 Mopalia vespertina | reverse complement strand
GGCCGCCAATGCATCATTTTACAATATTCACGCCTCTGTGTTCTGGACATGATAATGTTTAGATCAAATTCACAGATTAACTTTAAACCTGGAAGTTAGCTTCCTTCTACTAAGACATACGATAGGATTGCATTTCATCAAATTGCACAAGGCATTATAGTCTCCATTGCATAATATTTCAATAGTCATCCCTACATGATAAGTAGTATAGGAAAGGGGGGTTCTGGACCACTCTTTCCTGGGACCCTCCCCACCCCCGAAGGAGGGTCCCAGCATACATACATAACTGCCCCCGGAGGGTCACAACTAAACAACCAGAGGAGGGGCGCCACCCACCCCCTTGGGCGCCCCCCAGCCTATAGAGTCTATACTTTAAGCATACTTTAACATATATAGCCGATGTATTGACATAGCGACTCTATGTAGGTCGCGTGCCTTTATATTGTATACACATGAATGAGCTAGTCTATCTCAATACCGGGAAGTCTATTTGAGATTCCCCCCTATTGAGCCTCCTCGAAATACTACAAAGTGCTCTGAGCAAAACTTATCCCTATATCTTAAGATATATTACTTAACTGGCTGTTTCTTCATTCATTGCATAAGATGAACTAATATTCAGCTCGGTTATTTTCACTGCCCATACCCCACCACCGTCCGGCATAGAATTAATTTAACCCGTCAACACTTTTTAAACAGACTAAAGAGCCGACTAAAGACACCCGGTCTCCGGTACTGCATATAAGGCAGACGTCTCTTATAGATAAGTATTGACTATTCAAAATTTTCCCCTGATGTCATAACCACTATGAGCAGGCCTACTATATACTGAAAAACTGTATAGCAACCACGCTCTTAGTAGGACTGCAGTTGTTAGGGCTGATAAACATATACACCGGATATAAGCCTGACGTCATAACCACTATGGTTTGAGGAGGCCTACTGTATACTGGAAAACTGTATAGCAGCCGCGTTCTTACTAGGACTGCGGTTGTTAGGGCTGATAAACATATACACAGGATATAAGCCATGATCCGTCTCTAGGAAGACATGCTATCACGCGTTCTTCCTAGGATCGCGGTTGTTAGAGCTGATAAACATATATGTTTACATTCTGAGCGACATGAAGTGTAGTAGTAAGGCAAACGTATTCTCGCGAGACTTTCTAAAATGGACGAGACAAGGCCACAACTAGACATCCAGAGGAGGGGCGCCACCCCCCTCGGGCGCCCCCTACCCAAGGTGTAAAAAATTTGTGAAAAAAACAAGAGTATGTATACCTTAAAAGTCACAGCTAATACTATATTGACTCTATCTGGGTCGCGTGCCATTCTCAATCCTATGAATGAGTCAGTCTATGTAGGTCGGTCGTATTATATAGGTCCACCGTGGCGGAGTGGTCTAGAGTGTACGCTCTAGAGAGTGTATGCTTCTGGTCCACATATCCCCCTCACCTCTGGGGTCGCGGGTTCGATTCCGCGGACCGTATGTGGGTTGGTATGCCAGCAACCAGCGGAAGGTCGTGGGTTTTCTGGGTTAATTTACTACCTAGTTTTCCTCCCACAATAATGCTGGCCAATGATCTGTTATTGGGATTTAATCCTGTTGATCTAACATCGGATAAATAAATAAATGACCAGTCACGCGAGAAAGTGCGTGAAAAAACAATCGTGCACCTACCTAGAAATATCACAGCCCGGCCACCTAATGACAGATAGTACACTTTAAATCTACTACGACCAGATATAAAAAAAACGGTATAAACAAAAGGTAACTCCAATCGATCGTTATTTTGTACGCAGTTTAAAAACAACGGATCTCAGAAAATCAGGAAGTTTTACTTTTATCCGGTGAGTTTAGTAATGATTATATTCACAATGATAAACTGTATGTCTTTATTATTATTATTTGACACCTCATCAGTTTGTATTTCAACAGCCTTTAACGAACAAAATATCGTGTGCACGGGTTATCTTTTTTTGTTTGTTTACCTTTTACACTGTTACTCTCTTACCGACAAATTTCAGCAATTATTAAAAATCGTATGAGAGAGACTATCTGTCACTACCTGGCCACCATACTAAAGTATAAAACAGCATCTATCGAAACTCCAATAAATCAATATATTAACCAGGTATTATTCACTTTTTGCATTGTCATGGAATAGAGGCTATTGACACAGCTCAGCAAATATTACCAAAGCATTTTGGTATGTTTGTTTGAACTGAATAGTGTGACCCAATAGCTGTCGGAGAGGAATTTTACTACTCGACATATATCAATGGTAATACAAATCATTTGAGTTCGACTCTAAACTTCGCCACAAACAGAAATCCAGACAAGAGTAGGAATTTTTGGTGGGTCGAACCTAGAAGTATGTTAGTGTAGTAATAAGAGAAGTTCACAAAAAATAAAGTGTGTTTGTGGGTTAAGAAACAGTACAAATCCCTTTACTATTTTTGTATTAATGTGGCAAAGTTCACCCTTCAAACAAGTGGCAGAAGGCTGGAGGGAGCTTCCCAGTGGCCTGGTGCCCTCAGAGCTAAGAGGCAACATGAAGCCGATCTGTTTGCGATGTCTTTGTATTGTGTCCTGTAATCGTCCTGTATTCGTCCTGTCTTGTCTCTGTTTGTTGCCAGTGGCGTCGAGTGCGATTTTATTCATTCGTCCATTTGGCTGACACGCCGTCATGTGAGTGAAATAACCTGAAGTACGGCGTTAAAACCCCACTTAAACGAACAAATCAAAAAAGTGTATGAGCATAGTGAGTGAGCATATTGTGATACCTTTAAAACTGAGGGGCATTTGGGCACTTACACTTGTACAAAATAAATATAGCGTTACCCCTTGAATTTGAGCTTAGGTACTTTCCAATGGGGTTGTTTCTCCATGGAAGCACCGGAACGGTCTGAATTTGCAAATCATTATAAAAAAAAAACTATTGTTATATTTCACAAGGTATTATACCGAAAAGAAAAAAGCAATCAGCAATCCACAAAGCTGTATACTAAAGCGGACAGTTTGGAGGGAGCTTTCTTTCTGGTGCCCTCCGAACTAAGAGGCAGCATGACGTCGATCTGTTGGCGATGTCTTTGTATTGTGTCCTGTGATTGTCCTGTATTTGTCCTGTCTTGTCTCTGTTCGTTGCCAGTGGCATCGAGGTTGGTTTCCTTCCTTCATCAATTGGACTGGCACGCCGTCATGTGAGTGAAATTACCTGAAGCACGACGTTAAACCCCAATCAAACAAATCAGACTCGGGACTCAATAACCCCCAATTTCCTTTTCATCGACACTCTACTGCAGATTGTAGTCACATGTGCACAGATCCTTATGGTGCTTCATAATATATAGCCAGCAGGTATGAAAACTTATGTTCAGAGTGTGAGGATGATTTTAATAATCTCTTTGAAGCCAATTTGGTAACTGACTACGTAACACATATATGGATGACCCCCCATCCCATATCACTTCTTACCTACAACATTGGCTTATATTCTAGTAGCATTAACTGCAATCCCCTCCAAACAGTATATCTCTTTATCATTAACTGACAAGAAATTATCGTGAAACGGTTTTGGTGAAAAGGAGCAGGAGGAGGAACAGGAGTAGGAGAAGAAGAAGGAAGAGAAGGAGGAGAAGGAGCAGGAAGAGGAGAAAAATGAGGAGGAAGTAGAAGAAACACTCTTAAAAAAACTCTCTCACAAACATAAAACACGAAAGCATACAATTTATTTTTAATACATACATACTAATAGGTGACTCTTTTTCAATCCAGTAAGGCGAAAACAGAGATTTACTTTTTTGATTTTTACAGTCACAGATCCAACTCCACTTCCACGAGATACTGGTCCACAAATGGGTCTAAAAAGGGGATTTGCCCAATGCTAACTTGTAAACTGTCGAGCGTGGGCGTCTTACCTAACCTGGGTTCCTTGCCTTAGTTTACCGTACTCCACTTTTAGGCAGTAGGCAAATCAAGTAGGACAACATGACACTCGGAAGGTAAATCGATTTGCTGTTGTGAAACTTTTTTTTAACAGCAGGCTTTTCAAGTTCGTGCTCTTCTGAGAAGACAAATAAGACTTAGTATAAATACACTCGGAAGCCCTGCAGTCTGTTATTAAAGAATTCGGCTACGCGCTGGGTATTGATACAGGCTTGTATTCCCGTTTGTAATGTGAACGAAAAAATCTCATGGTCTTCAAATACGTATTATCAAACTACTTAGTTTTCGAGCCAACTTTATTTGTTGTTGTTGGATTAATCAGTTGCAATCAACACTGATGGAGTCCATCGAATTCACGGACCTGAGCTCAGAAAGCAATGATGAGAGTAGGAAAAAGTTAACGAACGATTCCTCTCGCAAGTCTACAGGATGTCACGTGAGCACCGCAATAGGATTTATGTTGGTGCTAGTGGCAATTCTGATCGCCGTCGGTGTCGGTTTAATCGTCCACTTCGCATCCTCGGCCAAGACTGTGGAATGTCATTGCAACCTTCCCGAAGACAATGATTTGAATCTGCCACCAGACGCCGAGGCACAGTGGCAAGCATGTACACAACTGGCGAAAGACAAAAATCACTGTAAGTACATATTCCTACGTTCAAATATTATTTGTTAGGGCGATTCGTGTTGCTCTGGTGCTCTCCGAGCTAACGGACAACAGGGGGCCGATCTCTTTGTGGTGTCTTTGTGAGTTCACTTTATGGTAGGGCCGGCTGACTAACCATTTTCTGTGAAGGACTACTCGTGCATTTCTCAATATAAAAGAAAGGTATCAGAACCCACCGACCTTGTTTAAATTTCAATGCCAAAACGGTAAAAAAAAGTTTGAATAAAATTAGTGATGGGCGATAGATAGACGAGGGTGGGGAACTGTTAATCGAACCTTTACTAAGGTATAAACTAAGATTTATAAGTATTATTTCTGTCCGAAAAAGCTTAAAATGGTAAATGAAGTGACAATTACCTCCAACGGAAAATGGAATCAGCTGTACTGTTAATGCAATGTAGATTGCATTGACGGGTACATGTACCCGGATCTACATTTGCGAAGGGTTGGAAGGGAGCTTTATGTTGCCCTGGTGCTCTCGGACCTAACGAGAAACACGAAGCCGATCTGTTTGTGAAGTCGTTGTATACCGTCTAGCTGTGATTGTCCTGCCTGTGTTTTGTTGCCAGTGTTGTTGCGGTTGATTTCCGTCACCCATTTGGCTGTCATGTGAGTGAAATAACATTAAGTACGATGTTAAAAACTAATTAAAAAAACAAATGGATCTTCTTTTTGGTGGAAGTGGGATCTCATGGAAAAGCGAGAATGTACCAATAATTTATACAATAGGCTACTTCACTTTAAAACACGAAACGAAATCCGGGATTGTCCAACAGGTTGAGCCTATGCAAACTACGTATGTCAACAAATGCCAAAGGACGTCTCCAACACAATACTTGGTACAGCAAAACGCCGAGCGTAAGAGAGGCAGCAAATACAATGTTAAGTGTATATCGGTCTCGGACCGATGAAGGGATTGATTGATTGATTAATCAAGAGTTTTGATCCACTTGCATGATGGCGGTTTAATCCCACAGTGAATAATAACCAACCCAACCATAGAATGTGAGAGTTCTGTTCAGGCATAACTTGCACGTTTCTCCATCGCTAAGTTAAGTCATTATTTGTATGATTATCATTTTCAAGAGCACGATCTAACATTCTATCATCTCTGACGAATGTTTGACATGGTTCAGCACAGGGACTTCAACCCTGGTATAATAAAGAACAATGTACAGGAGCGCATTCACGAGAGACTACACTGAACATTACGTCACACACCGTTTGCTTGTCAGGCGTGTCCAACTCTAATTGTCTCACGCATGATGTAGTTGGCCTATGCATTTGATCTGACTGACAGATAACCTTCATACTTCATTAGAAAGTGGAGAGGTAGATGAGGCTTGTTTTCACAGCGCCTGACCTAGTGGGATGTCCTATTTCTGACGTCATGACCAATATAAACAACGACCACTATTCCAGCCAAATTAAAGCAATTCTCCGTCGGCGACTAAAAATCTCAAGGAAATCGCTCCTTGTACGATATGCTTGCAACGCTACTAGACACTGTCGGCGACTAGTCGCAAGGGATCAAACATGTTTGACATCTTGCAACTCGTCACCGACTGTTGGCGACTAATCTCCTCGTGTGCGGCAAACATGTGACAGAAAATCGCAGCCATGAGCTGTGGATCCAATCAGTAACCGAGATGCAGTCAAATGTTTTAAATTTAAAAAATGTTGACACATCTATAATAAGCTAGCTTCGTCGTTTGTGTCTATAATGATCAAAATCAAAGCTAAATTTCTACTCAGTTTAAAAAAAGCCACGCTAAGTGTTGGTCATGTGGTATAAATGTCAGCCGACATTGGAAGAATCGCCGACTCAGAATTCTCCGTGTGCGGCAAAAGCTGTCGCCGACGGAAAATCTCTTGCAGTTAGTCGTCGACCGAGAAACACTCGTGTGCGGCAGGCTTACTATAAACAAATAGCTTTCGTCCACTGCAGAGTCGCTTAAAAAATTACAGATTTTTATTCGCGATATCGGTCATTTGTGTCCTTTAGATATATTTGGCAATCTATTTAACCATATGAAAGGGTGTCAAAATTAGCCTATAGGATGTCTTTATTGGTCCGTATCCGGATACTCGTATGACAGCGAGTTTGTATTACGAGGCAGAGATCGCAAAGATGACGTCATACTGTTCGTTTCGTCTGTCGCTCTGGGTCCATATTCTCGAAAACCGATTACCCGCTAACACCAGATTAAATTGCTAATACCGGGTTGGAGATAGAACTACAACATGTCGTGACGTCATCTAATAGTGCAACCAGGCCCTATACATTATGTTTAGGTTGTGGTGGGAATGTCGTCATCACACTTTCTTGTGCACAAAATAATAAAGCGACAAATCATTATAGGTTCTGTAACCACTAGTGAACTGAGTATTACTGAATTATTCCGATGCAATTGTAAGGATTGTCTATCATTTAATTTTACGTTCATTGAAGCGTTTTTATAAATTTCTCTGAACAAATATTTTAGAACTCTGTGCTCGAAACATGGATTGTCAAAAGTTTTGTCTGGGATGAGTCTAGTGATGGGATTTGAAACTGTCTCCCATCTTGAAAACCAAGACAATCCTCGAGACAACCAGTGAAATATTCAGCTAAATAGCCAAAAGAATGTAAATTATGAAAGATCCAAGGTACAAAAGAAAACTTTATCGTGTTATCTGGGTCAACTAAGGACAGATAACCAAGCAATCAACAAACGAGCGAACGAACGAACGAATCAAGCAAGCAAGTAAGCAAGCAAGCAATCAATCAATCAATCAATCAATCAATCAATCAATCAATCAATCAATCAATCAATCAATCAATCAATCAATCAATCAACATAAGGTATTGACTGGCTGTCTAACGTTGATCACGTGACGTTTGGTTGGTGGTCAACGCCACGCCTAAGCGTATTTTACTTTTGCGACGGCGTTGTACCCCCAAAAAAATGTTCCACTAGTGATTAGTGCACACAAGACGACCATTATTTGAACATACTGCCGTTAACGATATCAACATATAAAAGTAGACTCAACAAACTTTATCATTGAGCCTATGAGCTACTGGTTGTACCTTCTGGGGCAAAATATTCAAAATGTTAACAAAATTTCTTGTTAACAAAAAGACAAGAACAATGTGGATGTAAATAACGGGTAAATCGGATGACTGACTGACTGACTGACCGACCAACCGACCGTCTGACTGATTGACCGAACGAACGAACGAAGAAATAATTAAGTAAATAAATAAATTTGTTAAATGAAATTTTTACTTTGATCAGAATTCGCACAAATGTACCTTTGTGACTTATGTTCAACAGGGAACATTTTTCAAGGATTCTGAGATGATTTTTGTTATGCGAAAATCTTTAAAATGCATTAAATGCAAATTAAGTATTTGTAAGTAAGCTGTGTTGCGTACGTAGATAACAAGGATTTAATGCACTATAAGTAGAACAATCTATACAAGCCTTATTGAAAGAGGCACGTGTTTGTGTGTATATAAGTATCGTTTTTCTGTATGACTAAGCTAAGCAAACATACCAGTGACTAACTTTTGTTTGTCTTCTACTAAACTCTTACATTAAAAGTGTTACCTCACGTTTATGGATCGTTACTAAGCAGAAAATACCCTCAAAAGTTTTAATAACCCTCCAACCAGCAACCAGCGACATATTCAGCTAAATAGCCAAAATAATGTAAATTATAAAAGATCCAAGGTACAAAAGAAATCTTTATCGTGTTATCTGGGTCAACAACGGACAGATAACCAATCAATCAAAAAACGAGCGAACGAACGAATCAATCAATCAATCCACCAATCAATCAATCAATCAATCAATCAACCAATCAATAAATCAATCAATCAACCAACCAATCAATCAATCAATCAATAAATCAATCAATCAACCAATCAATCAATCAATATAAGGTATTGACTGGCTGTCTAACGTTGAGTGTATCATGCGAGTAGTTATACAGCTGACGTCATTCCCAAGGGACTATTTTTTCTTGTTACTAAAATTACTTATTACTACAAGTTAAGATTCATCGCGCCAGAAATACTGCTATCAACTTCATATAGGTGAAATAACCTTCACTGTTTATGGATTGAGTAATCTAATTATTGATTTGATCACTGGTGATTAATGCCATGCTCAACCGTTGTTTACTGACTTCACTGTGATGTATCCAAAAGGTAAATAACCTTATTGAACTGACACAACCCGAGTTTACACCGTTTGCTATGATGGAAAAATATTGTTCCTCTAGTAATGCTTTCCACAGACACTCTCGGAACATACTAACGTTAGAACTCCAGACATGGACTTTATTCCCACCAAATTCATATTTGTTATACAATGTAATGTAATAATGATATTTGTGGTGAATAATTAAACTTGTGAGTCCATTTTTGCTACTGAAGCTAATGATTAGCTTACGACTTATGCTCAGGCGTATTATATGCGACCGTGTTTTACCCCAAATGTAATCAGCCGCAATGACATTATCACAGAGTTTGCAACGTGTGCTATGACGGAAATGTGGTGTTCTGCTGATGCTTAGAGCAGACACCACAGCCATGCTCTTAACGAACAACGGAATGATACCATGGAATACTCCCGAATGTGAATGTTTATTCCCCTTATAAAAATACAACCTGTCCAAACTTTGTCGTGAGCTTAGGAGGTACTGACTGTCACTGAACATTCTGGGGCAAAATATTCAAATTTACATAAAAACTGTATTGTAACAAATTAACATAATCAATGTGAAAGGATGTGACGTTTCAGTTATAAATATACCGTAAGAAACCGACTGACAGACTGACCGACCCACTGAACGAACGAACGAGCGGACAAATAAACAAACGAACAAACAAACAAATAAATAAGTAAATTTGATAAATAAAGGCCTTACTCTAATCTGAAACGGCACAATTTAACCCTTTTGACTAACACACGTTTAGAAGGGAACAAGTTTCAGTTTGTTATTCTTAACGCAACCCTTAACATATATTAAATGCAGAGTACTTTATTGCAATTAGACGTGTTATGTGAATATATAAGAAGGATTAAATGCACTTTTATATAAGTACAATACAAGTCTTAGTGAAAGAGGCACGTGTTTTTTACGTGTAAACAAGTTTCGTGTTCAACGTTTTGGGTTACGTGCGCTGCATGACTAAGCTATGCAAACAGACCAGAGTAGTGTAGATGACCTAGATTTCACCACAATGGCGCGCAATGCATCATGGGAAGACACCTACACTACCCCATAACAGCCTTAGGGTCAACCCAATCGTATTCCCGCGAGAGTTTCTATAGTGGACGAGACTAGTCAATGTCTCGACATAGGAAGTAGAATTGATTTTATTGTAGAATGGGGTCAACCCTTCCTTAATCATAAGGGGAGGTCACTCCGCATGTCATTGTGACCCCATTTCACCCCATGTTAAATCCCGGCAAATCTAGTCAACTCTCGCGAGAGTCCACCTCGCGCAAAGCATCAGGGAAAGACACCTTCACCACCCCTGGAGAGCCCTAGGGGCAACTCTTCCATTTTTAGTCATGCGCTGTTAACAACTGCTTCCCACTACACGATAATTAACAAACCTTCCTTTAATGTAATAGCAAATGCTAGCCAAAATGACCTAGATTTCCCCACAATGGCGCGCAAAGCATCACGGGAAAACACCCACATCACCCCATGACAGCCGTAGGATCAACCCTTCCTCGGTGAGTCATGCGCTGTTACCCATATGCTTCCCACTGCATTATAAGTAACAACCCTTCCTTATGATTTAATAGCAAACGCTAGCTAAAATGTCCGGATGTATATCGCAGCACAGCGCCATATATAATTTTTACCCATCCCACTTCCCACTACACGATAAGTAACAACCCTTCTTTATGGTGTAATAGCAAATGCCAAGTCAAATGTCCGGATGTCCAGCGCATCTATAATTTCATTGTTTTCTGCCATGTCATGCAACAACAACACCATACACACATACACACGTTTCGGCGCGGTG
>JAQQZZ010033527.1:0-10650 GCA_030265115.1 Mopalia vespertina | reverse complement strand
CTTATAGTCATGTCACTCAGCCATAGAATGTGAGGTACCCGCTTATAGTCACGCCACATAGCCATAGAATGTGAGGTGCCGGCTTATAGTCACGTCACACAGCCATAGAATGTGAGGTACCCGCTTATAGTCACGTCACTCAGCCATAGAATGTGAGGTACCCGCTTATAGTCACGTCACTCAGCCATAGAATGTGAGGTACCCGCTTATAGTCACGTCACTCAGCCATAGAATGTGAGGTACCCGCTTATAGTCATGTCACTCAGCCATAGAATGTGAGGTACCCGCTTATAGTCACGCCACATAGCTATAGAATGTGAGATGCCGCTTATAGTCATGTCACTCAGCCATAGAATGTGAGGTACCCGCTTATAGTCACGCCACATAGCCATAGAATGTGAGGTACCGCCTTATAGTCACGCCACACAGCCATAGAATGTGAGGTGCCGGCTTATAGTCACGCCACATAGCCATAGAATGTGAGGTGCCGGCTTATAGTCACGCCACATAGCCATAGAATGTGAGGTGCCCGCTTATAGTACCGTCACTCAGCCATAGAATGTGAGGTGCCCGCTCATAGTCACGTCACACAGCCATACAATGTGAACTGCCGGCTATGTAAAAATGTCAATGTTTTACAATGCTATTAACTTTAAAATAAACCTTATCCTATTTAATAAACTAATAAATCAAACCTATGAAGTGTTTTAGGTGAAAAAAAAAACCTTAAAGCTTACAAATGGCTGGAAAGAAATCTCATCCAAAACTGTTTTTGAAACTATTGAATTTCTCGTTTATTTGGTCTGAAGGACACGAACCAGTTAATTTCATATCAAATAGATCACTTGGCCAGTTTATAAATGTTTAAAATGACAGAAGAAGTTACCTTAGACAAAGATATATGAGTATGTTGGTAAGACAAAGCTGTAGCCTAACATTAGATAGTCTGGGAGGCAGATGTGTGCCATGATTATATATCTCCTGGCTATTTTTTGGGAAGAAAAAACAATGTTAAATAACAACAAATAACAGTTATATTGTTTTTAAATATACATATGTAAACTGTCATAAGAGATGTGTGTATTCTGTTTCACCAGTACAGTGTCAAATCATTGCTGTTTTGAAATATTGCTTTTCATCAATTTGTTTAAACATAAAAGCGATTCTCAAATATCTTTTGTATTTATTTTATTATTTTTAAATGTCAAATTCTGTAACATGTAAACCGTTAGAGGCTAAATGAGTTGACGATTTATCTTACCACATTGAAGCCGTATATCATAGGGAAGAAAATTAGAACTCGTTAAAAAACAAAAACAACAAAGTCATAGTCCAATAATAGACGTTACCAAAATACTGAAAAATTCGTTTCCTTATTATCCACAGAAAGCCACTGTAATGTTGGTGCTGTAAGTAAAATGTCTGGTGGAATATTGTTGCCACATGTGTTGTGGTGACGTCACTGAAAAAACGTACACCATACATTTTACCTACCCCATAACAATCAGGTGGCTTTCAGTGGAAAACAAGGAATCACACAAAAAAGGTTATACCATGTTTGTTTATAATTTGATGCTGTCGGTTACGGAATGAGCACATAATGATCAAAGGTTACTGGACACAGCTGTGACTTAAGAAATTAAGAAAGTATAAAAGCCTATTAGTCAGCAGACAATATTGTTACATATACTTACCCTTGACAAACTTGTAGGAATGATTTCCAGTCGCTGTACCATTCCGCGCTCAGAAACATACATAGCAAACAATAAAAAGGATTTGGACATTATACAAGATTGCTCAAGTACCAATGTGGTTAAGGTGGGGTGGTGGAGATAACAACAACAACACCATGTAATCAGAAGACAGATTCTATCCCTTGTAACTACATTGATCTAGTTTTTTCTCAAGATTTCACTTACAAAAAAACTGAGGAAATCCGGATCACACAGGAAATCTTAGAGTACAAAGACAGACTTCCCTCTTAACGTGCTCTAACGTGTTTCCCCTTGATGCTTACACTGCCTCAACGCCAAATAACTCATACTTTCTATGTAAGATCAATCTATTTTACTAACTGGTTTTAGATTCCATAGTCGTCTTCCTACGGTCAAATCATCCTCGCTTAAAACAAATAAAAGTGTTAAAAATAGAAAAAAAATCTGCTACAAGACTGTCAGATTTTGTTCTCTCTATCTTTGTCTAGACCAATTTGGACAAAATAAACTCACTGACATTTTGCTCTCAGTTTCCTTCTCCGTCAAAACCACTCGTAACCTTTAATACATCATAATTAGAGAGGTGCTCAGAGACTAAATCACAACAACACAACATTAACACAAGACAGACTGTCTTTCTTATCTACATTGTTTATGTTTTTGTTTTTTAAATTGACTACTTTCTAGCCATTCTTTGTATAATAAAAAAAGTCTACTAAACAGGAAAGATGGGTTGATTTTGCTTTTCAAGGATAAATATTGTGTCTATGGTGACCCTTCCTATTACAGACATTCATTTGTATTATCTGGCGGAAGATTTTATAGAGTTGAGTTTTTGGAAACTTCTACCCAAATGAAATAAGATGAAAGCAACCAAAAACTGTGAAACAACATTTGTTCTCAGTTTAATTTTTGAGTCAGCCTCCAACCTTACAATACAGGACTGAAAGGTGTAACACGCCGTGTCCCAGGCTATTTCACTCATATACAGTGGTGTGAGCAACATTCCCTCACTTAACACAACCATCAAATATAAAGTGTTTGCTCTGCTGGAAAATTAATCTTCCTCTAATAAAAGCGATATTTCTATACGTGAAACATTCTACCCTCAACCAGAATAGGGCTAGAATACAGCACAAATGATTTGTCTTTACAACAATGTGGAGAATTTTACGTCTGGCCTTTACACAAGAATCTCATTACAAGAAGATGGATGGGAAAATAGAAAGTTACTTTTTGTTTGTCAGGATCAAATTTCAAGTCTAGCTGACAATTTTATTTTAATTAAGAAATAAAGCCAGAAACGGACAAGACACAAATATATGAAGAAGCACATTGTAACCTTATATGGTTTCTGAGAACAGCCATGTACCAGTTCTCTTATCACAATACAAACCCATAAGATATATTCAAGATAAAAATCATTGTATAAGATTTTGTAAGCAAAATCTATTAGATGTCTACACATGTATTTTCAGTTTCCCAAAAATATCAGTCAACAGATGAGACAGAATTCCCTGAGGTGTTAACCCAGACGTTTCAGTGTCGTCTCAGTAACAGACCAGACAGTGAGAGACACAGAGAAAACACAGAGGAGAGATGAATGAGATGATCAGCGTGATCAGAAAGTCATCAATCAAACAACACAGACTCTGTTACTTTTTTTAAACATGCAAATATTGATCTGGAACAAGAATAAAAAAAAACTTATTTAGCAAAAATTTAGATTGTTTGTTTGGGGTTTAACGTCACACTCAGTGGTATTTCACTTAAATCATGAGCGAGTGCCCACATCTCATACTGCCTTACTTAAGTACAAGGGCTGTCATGAATCAAGCATGATTCGATGCTTGATTCCGATAGTGAATTCTTCCGATTCGGTTCAGAGCTACAAGGGCTGGGGGTGTTACCAGCGATTGTTGTGCATTTCTCTAACTGTTGATAAGACGGCAATCAGAGAGAGTGAACAATATAAATTTTAGTAAAACTAAGAATCTAGAAATTTAATGAGTGAAATACTATAAATAATTAGAGCTTATAGAATGGCAGTCATTGTAGTTTGATGAATATCACTGAATTTGGGCAATTCTTAAAATTGACAAGTCTCCGGTAAATGATTAGTTAACATCGTATCATACAGGCTTGAATAACCGAGTTGTATAACCTTTATCTCACACACACACCATCCTGTTTTGAGCGTTTTTGGTACAGCTTTTAAATTAACAACTCCATCCACTTTGATTACCAATAAATACGTTATTTCATCATCATATATCATTTGAGAATGATTTCCAGGTATTCATTCGCCATGTCAACAAAGTCAAACACATGGAACACGACATCTTTTTTTAACAGAGAGCCACTTTCCAAACACATTTAACTTTTTTGTTGGAGATAATTGATGTAGGGGTTAAACAGTAGCAGAGCTTTGTCTGTCCTCATGGGCACTTTCTCTTCACTTCTCTCACAATACAACCACAAATCAAACTGATAAACGACACACTCTTAAATAGGCAGTGGAAATCTCTAATGTAAGAAAACACTTAAGGAATTTGCTGGCGGCGACTGTAAACTTCTCGACCAAACAAATGGTAATATTTCATCGACTCTGAGGCCAGGCATTTCAGTATCAAGATTTACACAACCTTGGCCATACATCATGAATTTGAGAAAGTTTACGACCTCTAAGCATTGCTGTGTTTTGGACTGTAAAAGATAAATTAGCCTACACAGAGAGGATTGAATTCTGCTGGATTTCAATTTGACAATATCACATGAATTTGATGGTAAGATGTTTCAAACACAAGTTACTCTGTGAAAAATACATTTTCGGTACAGTCTAGTCAAAATCGGACATTATAAAACTTGTCCTGTTCACTCATTCGCTTCAATGTGATTTATTTGCAAAGTTTGAGTGCCCAAAATCAATTGATGATGATTTATTGCATTTTATTCCTTGTTGTAAAATGGTCGTCACAACACTCAATCCTCTTTAGCCAACTGTGTTACAGAGTTCACTAGCTCCCACCAAAAGCATTTCTTATTTCATATTTTTCTAAAAAAACAAGAACTTGATTTCAATTTTCAAAAATGAAACAATAAAAATATATGTATTTTTATTATGACACAATCATTTTGTTATTTTTCTGTTTTTTTTAAACAATCATTTCAGCCATTTGTATAGAGTTAGTAACTACTTTTCCAAGAATATTGCAAGTTGATTTGCATTGCGTAAGTAGATTTTATAATATCTGTGTATTAAATTAAGGGTAATTTTTCTTTCTTGTGGAGACAAATCGAGTGTTATAGTAGGATTGTTTGTTTTCTTTTCTTCTTTGTTTCCAATGTAATACGCACAGCCAGTCGTGGATTCAAGAATCAAAATGGCGATCCAAATCGATTTATAATATTTTGTGAATTATCATGTAATGCTATAAGCTTCTACAAGCTTTCCTTGTATATGAATTAGTTTTCCAACAGGTTTAATATGATTTACTGGATATTCGTATATTTGCTCAAGTATTAGCTGATGAAGATTATTTGAGGAATGGAACTAGTCTGTTTATGTGATTGGTGATATGTGACCTTTGACCCCCCACGCCGCCCCCTCCCCCTCTCTCCTTCGACTAAAATGACAGCTGTGCCATTACAGTCTAAAAACAGAATTGCTGAATGTCCACAATGGAGACACCCGTGTCAATAAAGTGACATCAGCCCCAGTGATTATCTCAAACATTATGTTAAATAACACCCTCTTTACAACAACACAGATAGCTAATGATAGGTGTAAACATTATTCTATTATCTTACAATCCAGCTTCATTAACAAGAAAAAACAGTTGATAATTTGATATTAGACTTCTATCTAATACACTTTGAAGAAGGGTATTTCTCAACAGGGTCAATTTCGTCTACCAAAACAGAACTGTTTTCAAGAAAAACAACCATATAATGATATGCATTGGCTGGTAGATCTTTCCCTGTTTTCATACTGAAACTTTACTTGGCTACAAAAACAGTTCTCTTTGATCGCCGTGAATTGTTCTGTGAGTGGATAGACTGGAAATGTTGTCCTACATCAGATTCCAGTGGGTACACCATTAATCAAACAACAATAGACGATTAGTGTGAAGTCAGAGGATAATCTAAATTGGTTTCACCAATAGTTTCAATAATTATTATTTACTGAGACACACATGTAGATAGATGGTGTGCATTTTTCTTCTTTCTGTGTTGATAAGATAGCCATCAGACAGAAAGAGAAAACTAAGGAATTTAAGGAAATTAATTGGTGAAATACTATAGATAAATATTGTTAAAAGAAACAAGGAAAACCTGTATTAGTCAATGCTGGTTTAAGGCATTTCAATACTTAGCACCTTTGGAATTTGGTAACTATGTGTTCAGAGTTTGATAATGATAGGCCTCATAGCTCTACTCGATTAGGGTTTGGAGCCATCATGACACACAAGATATACTACAGACATATCTAGAAGAGTTATTAACAATGCGTATGGTATAGAATATCTGATACATATCCAGTAGGCTACACACGTATATTCAAGTATAGATTTGGAGCTATGACAGACAACGGGTGGATCATAATACGACAAATTTTCATCGGCTAAAACAAAAATAACTGAACTGTTTGAAACTCAAACTTGGTCCCTAAACTGCCAGAATAACGCTGTACACACTCTTTAGTTTGTTTCGAAGTTGTGACCTAGCAATTGCAAGATAAACAAATAATGAAACAAACCCCAAATTAAAACACCAGATAAAATATAGTACCTTGACAGTTTAACAGATCGAGAATTTGAGAATTCAACTCTTTTTTATCATAATGGTTAGATTTCAAGCATTCTACATGTCATTTATTCGACCTTTTAAACTTTCCAATCTTACATAGATTCTAAAATAAACACAACAGAGAGAAATTGCTCTTTTCTCTAGAACTTAATAAACACTTAATTCTTTCTCCAAATGAGAGTGAAATTTATCTCCTCTTTACAATTCTGGACACGAGCCTTGCAAATAAATTGGTTATAAATTGTCTGTCGGCCATGTTGGTTCATTCTTCACTTCAGTTGGTAAAACCAAGGAAATGACTGGCCTCTGAAGAAAGCAATTAAGGTTTGATGGGTCAGAGTTAATCGTGTTTAATGAGGGTGCCAAAGTTACTACTAACACTGACATGGCTCATTGATTTTACAGAATAAGAAAACCGATCTACTGTTCTCATAAATTGGTCACCATTGACAGGTTGGTAAAGAAGCCACCAGCACTCGCAAATCACTGGCAATTCTCCCCATAAACAGACTTGATGAAGATTCCATTTAATGAAACTGACAGCATTGCTAGTGATTAATAAAACCCAAATTGTTTATCTCTTGACCTGTTGATCTCTATAAATGGTATTTTAATATCCTGCAATACCAATGAAAACAATTAACAGTATACTTAAAAAATTCTAACTCTTGTTGGTCGTGACCCCGATTTTCGGATGGCTTTCAGCGCGAAAAAAAGTTATTAACTCGAATCAGTACAAAATGCTGTGTAGAAAGGAGGCCCATAGCTATAAATTATGCTGTGTATTGTGTAACATTCAAAATGAAAGAGAGTAAATAACTGGTTGGTAACAGATACTTGAATCATTCTCCGCATTGTAATCTACAAAACAAAACTTTCTTCGATAATTTCCTCGATAAGTCATGGCGCACATCATTCGCCTGAATAGGGCCGCCAAAGTGATAATATATTTTGAATAAATATGTATGTATGTCTGCTCGCATCACATCACTATAAAATAGTTGTCCAAAAGACGCAACACACGTATATTGCACATTGAAACGTCATTTTTATAGCTTTACCAATCGAGGCCAAATAATATTATTAAAGCAATATTTGGCAACAGTCCAACGTATTTGACAACTTTGGCAATTATGGGTTAGACAGGAATGATATAATCAACATACTTTGAGTATCCTTTGTTCAGGAAGGTCTAGTCAAGGGGACACAACTCTTCCAATTATAAACTATAAATGTACTGTACTTGACAAAACTAAACTTGGTTTCAACTCCACACAGTTTGTTACATAGGTAGTTACTTTGGAACATTAATCCTCTTTAATATTATACAAGTAGCATGTTAGTAATCTTATCTATGGTTATGGTCCACACTGTGCACGAGAACATTTGACTTAAGGACTCTACCGCTAGTCAGGAGTAACAAATGCGACCCTTATCTTTTCGTGGCTTTTGCGGGTATTTCCAAAGAATGATTATGTTAACATCATATATATTTAGAAAGCGGGGGACTTAAAGCTTCTTAATATAATGTCATATTATGATTCAGTTTATTTCATCATGGTATTAATAAAAACAAACGTCAAACAATTTTTTTAAAATAGACCTTTGTTTGTTACTCTTATTTTCCACAGATGGTTGGAGATTTTTTTTCCAAACTTGCATGACTTTGTAGACCAGTATTTAAACTAAAATACTGTCATAGGGTTTTTCTAAATTCAAGTTAGTTTTTGTACAATTGATCAAAATATATGTAAAAAAAATAAAAATCTGCCCTTAACAAAATGTTTGCTAAATATCTTCAAAACGAGAATCAATATAAAAAACACTTAGATAATGGCTTCAAGATTGTCGGTGCCAAATTTCAAAGACTTACTGCAATTAGTTTACGAGAAATAAACGATTTAAATGATAAAAATCAAGAAAACTGAAAGCTGAGAAAACAGCCGAAACGTGTATAAATGATTGAACTCCGGATTGTTTTAAGATTACTCCCATTAATTTAATAAACAATATGTTTTTTTAATTGAATGAAAATGCAAAATACAGTTTTATCTTTTGCGTTCTTTTTTTTAATACATTATTGATAAAATGTCCTTAAATGACAGTTTAAACCATAAGATTTAAGTGACGTCGGCATCATAGATTTCGTTCTAACCTTTGTTAATGGCTATCAGTAGGAGTCCTACTGGGGGCATGAGTACTTTGATAAATGTGTGTTGTAACACCTACAAACATTTGTTCTCCATGTCTACAGTTCAGTTCAAATAGATATCCCCAATGGTCATGCAAATGCTCTGTTGGCCTTACGCTAATTGGTTTATGTATCTAAACGTTATGTTCTATCACAAAACAAGAAGTGGTTATCCAGAAATTGTATAATTATGTTACCCCGCTTCTTAATGTCGTTTTAAACTTAAAACTAAACTTGATTTGCAAGTTGTTGGTATCAAGATAAAATAATTTTATGAAAGAAAAATTTTCCAAGAAGTTAATTTCTTCTATAAATTCGCTCATTGTGAGTAAGACAGGAATGATAAAATAAGCATAGTAACAGTACCCTTGTTTCTGAGAAATAAACACGTCTACCCTCTTCCACGAATAAACGATAAATAAACTATACTGTCCATTATGTGAAAGTTGTCGTTAGACCGCTGTTTGCACAATCTGATATCAATCCGCTTCATGTTTTAAAAAAACGAGCACAAGTGATAGTTTTACAGACAGGCAGTCCCATTCTAAAATAAAGATAAATTCATTCTGTCTTCCTTACAGAATTTGACTCTTATTCTAAAATATAGACAAACTCTTTCTCTCTTCCTTACTAAATATGACTCTCATTCTAAAATATAGATCAACTCATTCTTCCTTCCTTACAGAATTTGACTCTTATTCTAAAATAAAGATCAACTCATTTTCTCTTCCTTACAGAATTTGACTATCATTCCGAAATATAGATGAACTCGTTCTTCCTTCCTTACAGAATTTGACTCTCATTCTTAAATAAAGATCAACTCATTCTCTCTTCCTTACTGAATTTGACTCTCATTCCGAAATATAGATAAACTCATTCTTCCTTCCTTACAGAATTTGACTCTCATTCTAAAATAAAGATAATCTCATTCTCTCTTCCTAACAGAATTTGACTCTAATTCTAAAATAAAGATAATCTCATTCTCTCTTCCTTACAAAATTTAACTCTCATTCTAAAGTAGATAAACTCATTCTCTCTTCCTTACAGAATTTGACTCTCATTCTTAAAATAAAGTTCAACTCATTCTCTCTTCCTTACAGAATTTGACTCTTATTCTAAAATAAAGATAAACTCTTTCTCTCTTCCTTACAGAATATGACTATCATTCTAAATTTCCGGTCGAGGATAAATAGGATTGCTATAGGATTGGGTCAGTCAGAGTAAGAGAGTGATGTTCTCCGGTTCCACCAGTTGAGAACTGGTAGCAAATTATAGCAAAACACAGACGATCATTTAAAGAGAGAATTCTTTCCCATACAGTATGAAGAAGAGTACTTCTCTATATCTGTCACTTAACTCTGCCAAAATCAAAACTGTTTTCAACCAACAAAATCATGATAGATTTTACCTTGCCAATCTTTTTTCTATTTATATGGAAACTTCTCTGGACAAAAATCATTTCTTTTCTATTCTCGAGCATTGGTCTGAGAGTCGATAGACTGGAAACACTAAACTACATGACCAAACCATCCTTGGTGTCAGATAACCTGACAAGGCTCAAAGGTCCATTCGAGTTAACCCACACAAATAGGAGAAACAGATAATGCGCCTTTGATTCTCTTCCTTCATCAAAATGGTTAAATGGTGGCCGGACAGAAATAGATGGCCGACAGACAGAAAACGATGGTAGTCAAACATAAACTAAGAAATAGATGGGGGTCAGACAGATATAAATGGTGGCCAGGCACAAATAAATGGTGGCCAGACAGAAATTAATGGTCGCCGGACAGAAATAGATGTTAGCCAGACAGAAATAAATGGTGGTTAGATAGAATAGATGGTGGCCAGATAGAAATAAATGGTGGCCAGATAGAAATAAATGGTGGCCAGATAGAAATAAATGGTGGCCAGATAGAAATAAATGGTGGCCAGATA
>JAQQZZ010033516.1:0-10651 GCA_030265115.1 Mopalia vespertina | reverse complement strand
AATGGAATTTAATCATTATTTAAAACCACTTTTCTTGTATGTTCAACTTATCGACATCCAAACGAGTGTGAAGTTTCCTTTTTGACTGACTATATATCTTCTAAGAAACTCTGCCCAATAAACCATTCATATAACCAATAGTGGGCGGTCGAGAGAGTTACCCTTTTACTCTTGTAGCAAACAGGCAGTGCAGATCTGTTTGTGATATCTTTGTATTGCTTTCTTTTTTTGTCCTGTTTTCTCTTTGTTGCCACTGGTGGTTTCCTTCATGTCGGCATATACGTGAAATAAGTATGGGGTTAAACACCAATCCAACAGATATAACCAATATAATGTTTCAGTAAAAAGTACTTGACCCTTTAGACACACGCGTTGTATTGTATGTTTGTTTGTGTGTCAGTAGGCGAATGCCTGTGGCCATGCTGAAGGGAGCACACAGTTTATGGCCTCCCAACAGTGCCTGGGTTATGGAACTAACACACCAGTAACCTATGACCTCTGCCTCCCAACAACTCAAGAAATTCTAAGGTAAGCTATTAAGAACTACTTCCTTGATATGTTTTCTGTTGTTGTGGATTCAACAAAGCCAAATCATAGAATGGAGAGAATTGTTTTGGTTTGTTGGTATTGAATTTATATGGATATATCTCCAAGCTTTTTGCACTTCCATTTGTTTATATCCCGAAACTCAACCGTGAGTAACAGTTGGGAAACCTAAAAACAGTTGTAAGTTTGTTCATTTAATGATTAAGGAAAACTTAAGAAAAAAACAAGCATTCAAACAAAAGAAGTTTGTTTGATGTCTTATTTTAATTAAGTTATTTCACTTATACGCCAGTGTGTCACCCGAATGGGTGAAGGAAACCCATGTTGAAGACGGTTAAAATAATTAAAAATGAATACAGGACAATCACAGAACAAAAATGTTTAGTGTTGCCCCTTAGCTCTAAGAGCAGCAGGGCAACAGGGAGTGCCTCCCAACCACCTGCTATTGGGACAAATAGACCCTATGATACAATCAAAAAGGATGCACATGGTATAATATTTCTTTAAACTTTACTGCAGTCAATATTAATATACATGCATACAGTTCTATATTGGCATTTAAAATTAATTTCAAAATGTCTTTGTTAAGATAAAAATGTGCATCACCTTGGACAGTGCAGTGGAGTATAGTGTATAGTGGAGTGTACCAGATCTTGTGGATGCCCACATTATGTCCAAGGTGTACCGCCAGACATTTGACTTCCTTTTCATTCATGTCCAAGATCTAAATCGGATTAATAAGCAGATATCAAGCTATGTAATTCCCAAACACCAGTCACCACAGGAACCACAAAGATAATTGGTGAACTTGTATTAGTGATCAAGTGCATAAGTTAAATTAATTGATGTTTTAATGCCATATGTATATACGGCATGTACTCCCAACATTAAATAGCCATGTTGACATCAACCCTAAAATGTGAAGTCTTTTGCTCATTTGGAAAACAAATTTTCCTCTCATGATAATGAAAGACAACATGCTTAGCTAGGAACATTCTGTACTTTAATTGCTGAGGGCCACCTCATATGAGGTACAAGTTGTTGGTCTTCCATCTCCATTAGTGCAAATGGTAAGTTTCTATGCACAAAGTGTTCGTTTTATAGAAACGGCCTGGACATGGTTATAGCTTTATAGGCTTATGATAACAGTGAAATGTGAAGTGTTTTACTCTGTTGTCCAGTGCACAGGCTATTCAACTTAAATGGTTCACTTGCCTGTGAGACTGTCACCACATATGTCCATAATGAACGAGAGTTGATTCTTTTAGGGTGTTTTAAACTGGGACAGCTATTTACAATTTCTCATATTTCTACATTTCCATTGAGTGGTGTGTCTGCCTGAAATCTTGGGAATAGTTACATGTAGTTATTTGTTTGTGGGATACCAACACTATCTCGGGTTGATAAAAGAAGATCTATTGCCTCCTTGGTGTCCAGTGAAAGCAAAACAAAATCATCCGCATTCTTCCTGGATTTGCCAGATGACAGAACCATATCCATCCTGAAATGTAGCAAAAAAAGTTATACTTTTAACAACAGATTGTACACTCACATACGTTTACTTCAACTTAAGTTTCAAACAAATGTGGCAACATAATAAAACAAGCTGAGAAAGTCCCCTGCCAATCACTTATTGTGAAAACAATATCATATTAACAGCTGAATCTATCTTTCTCAACCCATGTTTTGGAATAATTCCTTTTTTTAATCTGAACTGAACCCTTCAGAATGGTGTTAAATGACAATCAAGGTGGTGCCAAACCAACAATTTCCTGTTCATTCGCTTTGTTTTATTGGTGTTCAACGTCGAACTCAAGGGTATTTCACTTATATCATTATGAGTTTGATATATAGTTTGACAACAGATTGTCCACTTCATACTGTTTCTTTGGGATATTTACCGCAGGATAATGAATATTATGTTAGGGTAATTTCACTTATAGGATGGCATGCAAGCCAAAGGGTGAATGTAACCACCCCAAAACCAGTTACCACTGACAACAAACAATGATACAAGACTACCACAGATAGGCTTTCTTGCCCAGTAGTTCTGGGAGTAGGCCTACCATGCAACAGAAAGCTCCCTCTAACTGTTATTTAGAGCACAATTATTGGATGAATTTGATTATGTGCCAAAAATCTAATAATTAAGGTTTGTGGGCTCTTACCTCTTAAAGAGTAGTTTGTCAACTGGTGACAGGCTTAATGTAAAATCACTATCATCCTTCCAATTTGGCATTTCTCGATAATGGTTTACTTTCAAATCTTTGACATCTACACAAGGTGAACTTTGATAGACTGTTCAAGTCCTCTGCTCTTTGTTGCAACTGTAGGTCCTTCGCATGTGTCCTAACCTTTTCCAACATAAACTTGTGTAACTTTTGTAAGTCTGCCGTCAAAGGAATGGCATGGGTCTGTCCCAGATGTTGTTGCTGTGGTATTTTCTTCAGGCCTGAGTTTACTCTAAAATTCCACTCAGCCTGGAACAGCTTTTTAAAGTTCCCTGTATCTACGTTCTGGTTCTCATTGCCAGAATGTAGAGGCTGTCCAATTGTTACTTCAATGGCAGTACTCAGGAGATGTCCAATAAATTTGCCAATAGTAGGAGCCTCTATTGATAATGTTTTGGTACATCTTACCACAGTATCGAATTTTCCTGGTGTTAACAGATTGTCCAGATATACCTTGCTTGATGAATCTTCTTTTCTGGCTTCCATAACAAGACGTGCCAGTGTTCTTACTCCCTGACATACTCTGTGCATGTCATTTATTTTTTGACTGTTTTTATCACCAAGTGATTCCACCCTCAGAGCAGAGTAGGATTTCATTTAATCATCTTTAACCACTATATCTCTTAATGTCATCATCCTGCATTCTGTCAATCATCTGCAGAACAAACTCTTCCATTTCATTTATTACACCACTATTCAGCAAACTTTTTACAATGTTCACATGATAGTCAAAAACTTTATGGTCTCAAGAATCACGTCTTGCTATTACAAGTGTTCCAGAACGGTTTTGAAGAAGTTCAGCAATGTGTTTAAAATTCCCCTCATTCAACAAAATCTGGAACTCAACCCTACGTTCCTTTGAGCGCTTTAGAAGAAGAATATTTTGGGGAACTCTTGTATTGTTTTTATGCAGTTAAAATGTGACCATCAATTTTGCTCTTTATGCCAGTACCACAAAATGTTCAATGATTCACTTTGTCGTAGATGTGTTTGCACCCTTCTTTAACATCCCCACTTTGCATTAGTTTCACGGTGACCTCTTGGTTATCCTTTAAATCACATAGACTTTTTGTACAGCTCAACGAAACACATTCCATATTCAATGCTTTATTTGTATTACAGAGAGGTTTAGCTGTTGGTCTCTCACCAAGGGCTTAGACAGAGGGGTGTCCAACCCCCCTTTGGGCACCCTGAATTGAACAATTGCCTCATTTGGACACCCTGCTTTAAGAAACTTTAACATGCAGGAGAGTAAAAAGTGGACACCCAGTTACTTTAAAAGCGAAGCAAAATGACCATTTTGGACACCATACTTTTGATTTCTGGCAAAGCCCCTATCTCTCACCCACTTCTACGTTGATAAAGGGCTCTTGATTTTCAGCTAAATCATTCTCTCCATCTGCAAAAATAATCACAAATCACCTAAAATAGATTACAATTACATTACCTAACAAGCTTAAAGGCCACTAACTGCTAGAAGTACACACAATTTGACCAATATAAGCAAACTATTCATGAGTACAAGGGGTGAGTGGGACTCACTTAATCCCATCTGAAGTACTCTATCAATGTTGGACCTAAGGAAAAATAAGCTAAAATAGGCACTATATCCATTGCAACTCTTCTTTAATAATGGAAATAGTTAAATCTCACTATTATCCAACACGACATTTGATTAGAATGACCCTATTCAAAATAGGAATGTAGTGTAAGACAAATGAATTTCCAAAACTTGTAAAACCCTGCCTTAAGCAGTATGGTTTTTATCGTGTTGATGCATCTGTAATACTATTATTATGTATCATTATGTTGCCATGGAAACCAGAAATTTGAAATTTGATTGGAATGGCCCCACGCCACTGGCAAGAAACAATAAGTTACAAAACAATCACAGGAAATAACAGGACCCCACATAAATATCAGCTTAGTGTTACCTGTTAGCTTTAACAGTATGCTCCTCACAAACCACCCACAAGAAAGATAGGATCAAGATTTTCAGTTTATGGCGCAAATAGAAAGTTTATTCCTTTTTCTATCTGGAGAAATATAGAAACTCGCAATTTTTACTTTAACAAATTGTGAGCTATTTAATATGTTTAATACAGTGGAATACTTTCATTTGAAACTTCATAAACATTTCTCTTTCTTGTCTAGTTTTGAAGATTATTCTCAATCCAAAGTTAAACATTAAATAGTAATGTCAAACTCATTAAAATCAGATCTCAAAAAAGCTCCCCGTGTTAAAAAATTAACGTAAGACTGTCAAATGAGGGTTTCTGTCTTAACAATGAATATCATAATATGGGTTAATTATGTTTATCCACGCTGTTACTTATTTTCTTACCCCAAAATATATTTCTGTAAAGCACAACCACGCTCTGAAAAAGATTTCTTTCACGGCATGCCGATGAAATTTGATGGAATATGTTCAGCTCACAATTATATGTTAAAATCTCCAAAACGTACATACCTAACGGTAATATCCATAAGAAAACAAAATTGGTCGTAAATGCTTTCAATGTAGGCCAACAGTAATCACTTCAGATATGTGTGAGTTAGAATACACATTTATACAAACTACTTGCCCCCAGTAGGACTCCTACTGATAGCCATTTACTAAGGTGTGAATGAAATGAACGATGTCAACTTCACTTAAATTTCAAAATTGAAACTGCCATTTTTTAAAGTGCAGATTTAATTTTTTAAATATATTTTTATCAATTGTGCAAAAACTTGAATTTAAAAAAACCCTATGACGGTATTTTAGTTTCCATACTTGTTATAAGAGTTATAAAAAAGGGTTTTATTTAAAAAGTTATTTGATGTTTTTGTTCGTTTATGCCACCATCAAATAAAATGAATATAACATTAAATTAAGAATCTTAAGCCCTCTTGCTAAATATATGTGTTGTTAATATAATCATCTAAGGTTGCATTTTGTACTTCGGACTAGCGGTAAAGTCCTTAACTCACTTTAACTGGCCATAAGTTGTCTTGCTCCAAACTTGATGATTATTAATGTGAGTTACAGGTGGTCCTCTGGTGTCAAAAGTCTGTTTTAGTAACGTCACAATAGATAAATGTGTTTGCATTATTCAAAAGCCCCTACCAAGACTGTTGTGACAAAAGAGGACCACCTATCAAAGATGTACTTATCTCCCTTGCCAACTATCCAATACTCCCATGGACTCTATGGTTGTTTTTCCCCAGGTTAACCAGGTCTGTGGTTTTATCAACCGGTGTCAGGTATATATTTGTGGCCACTGACAAGACACCTCTTATTAAAGAACTGGAGGAACATCTCAAAGATCAACAGGTAACCAATAAATACTGGTTGGTGAATTCAAATAATGTAGTTAAGCTTATAATTATCTTAAGACCCCCATGGGAGTTTGGTTTGAGGGAAGAACATTTTGGTGAGAGGCAACTTTAATGACAAATTATCTTGCTGTAGATCATTCCAATTTCCATCATGCCAATATTAAATACTTAGTAAGCAGGATAACCTGCTGCAGATGTTCTTCTAAATCCACCGACCAATGGAATAAGCCAATTCAATGACAGTAAGATTCTATGACTGGAGGCAACAAATAATGATGGAAAGCAGTGCTTGAAATCAACTTATAAACATGAGCAAGAGAAGGTTTTTTGTTTACTGTTTAAATAACATCCAAATCCATTCATTGGACTATATCTTGGATTCTCATATTGTAACCATCAAGTTCCATCTAGCTTTTCAATGCAGACAGGCTGTAGGTAAGGCATGGAGGTAAGACGGAGACAGTTCTAATCAAATGTTGTTTTGGAGTCCCCTAAGGATGTTTGAAAAGAACTATCAAAACAAATACGCGTGACTGTTGTGCGCTAAAGCGTTGCTGATAGGCTGGAATTCCCATAATTTTGGGTGTATGTGCCAATAGAAATCCAGCATATGAGGCACGGTCAGAATACAAATAAGCAGCGTTATGTTGCATGGTGGTCTCTATATAGGAGTCTATATTTTGAATAAATGAAGAGAGAAAAATTTGCTTGCCTCCACCGGGATTCTCCGAAAGCCTGGTTCTGGCATATATATATTTTGAGTCTATATATATAGATACATGTACCATGTGTCCAGATGATGGCGAGGGAGTCTCACTAGGAGACTTTGGCAATTGTTGGGGTGATTTTTACAAGGGGTTGCCTCAATTTTGTGTTTAACTGCATTCAACTGAAAGAAACCAACATGGTTCCATACAGTTTCGATATGAGGTTAGGAATAAAAATCCGAAAGACTCAAACCAGTAAAGCGTGAAATTGTAATTATTGTCATGTTTATTTATTTTCTTTAGGTAAGTGTATACCACCTGGACCCCTGGTTACCTCAGCTAGATCTTGCCATCCTGGGAAAGTCAACCCATTTCATTGGAAACTGTGTCTCCTCATTTACATCATTTGTTGCCAGGGAAAGACTTTTTAATAACAAGACAACATCATACTGGGGCTTCAGTTAGCGAACACATGGAGCTTGCGGTGAAGACAACATCATAACAAACTGGAAACATGAATACTACTTCGAGACTTTTTCCTATCAGGGTCAGTTTGTGACCCAACATGTGATGTGATGCAAATAAACCTTGTCTAAACTCAAGTCATGAGGTTTCCCGCGTGTTTCATTAACCTTATCCTTGGTGAGATATTTCCAACAAAATAAACATGAACTGTATTGTAAAAGAATTCTAGTAAAACTATAGTTACAATTTCAGGATGATATACACCACATGTACATATCACCTGAATGGCAAATTGAAATCAGCATAATGTTCTATTCACCACTCATCACTAATGCAAACATATTAACAATAATATGCTAGTAATTATAGTATACTGGTCTCTCATAACATGCAATGTTAAATGGCAATTGAAATCATATGTATTCATCCTTGTTCTGTTTATGTTTGAATTCTTTTAAATGAGTGTTTAAAACATTTTTCTTTGCACTGCCCCCAGGACTGAGAAATAAAGCTTTATTTTATGTAAATAGGACTTTAATTTTATTTATGGCTACTATGGCTCGGTTTGTTTGGAGTTTAACCCCATACTTAGGGTAATTTCACTCATGTCAATGGGTGGAGGAAAGACATCACAAACAGATCATCTTCCTGTTGCCCCTTAGTGCTGGGAGCATCAGGGCAACAGAAAGCCCTCTCAAAACTGAAATAGAATGGAACAATCTTTGATATGCTTTCTTAGACATTATCCTATTAACAAAAACAAAAAAAACAAAAAAAATTTGTTGTTGATTGTATTGTGTCCTTCCAATTATCCTTATTTCATGTTTAGTGACAAATTTCTCCACAAAAACTGTCTATTTGTGTGTAATTGCTACCACAAAGACTATAATTATTCAATTCCATGTTACTGGAATCAACTAATTAAAGTTACAGAACCTCACACATGCTGTTTTTAATAATTTTACAAGATCACATTAATAATCACTTGATATTAGATGAATCACAACTCGGAGAAATGATAATGAATGTTTTTCTCATCTAAACAAGACAATATAGAAACTAGACATGCATTATTTTCATTTCTCAAACTTGTAGATGCGGTTAAAGGTGTAGTTTAGGTTGAGTTCATGTGGTTGCCTGGCAACATTTTTGCGATAAGGTTTGTTTGGGGGATTGATCTTTGTGCTTGCATCAGATCATGATTGAGGCAGTAGTGTTGGATGAATTAAAATTGTGGGAATGTGAATGCAGCGTACGTATTTTCAGAGGATTTATTTGGTTAACATAAGATGAACGGTTGTTACAGGGTGGGGGCCAGAGAATCGCAATAAGCTCTTACTATTTAATACACTTTAAGCAAGGTAAAATCAGAAAAGAAATGACGAACTCCAGTCACAGGAGAGATGTCCCCATTTAGCTAGCTGGAGAGTTAGTCTGTAACTAAATTTTTTGTTTGTGCATGCAGGTAAATGTTATAAAATTATTAGCAAAGCAAACTTTGTGAAATTTAAGAGTGTGGAAATAAATTAATAATAACACATGTCGAAGAAAAATGTCAAAGGATTTTAGTGAAATAAAAATATTTCACATGAACTTCAGACAATGCAACAGTGCGTTAATTTAATTAAATAATTAAATAATTCATATTTTTCCAGTGTGTAGTTGTAATGAATTGACCAATCAGAGTGTATGGTACTTAATTATTCACAGATTACACTCACCATAAAACTTGACGTTCGTCTATATAAGTTATAGCTACTGAGCAAGTTAGACAAAAATCGGACAACACTAGAGCAATATATTGAGTGAAATCCAATCACCCAATCAGATTGCAGTACAGTCATGAATTTGGCATGTTTTTCTATCGCTTTTAAACTTGACCTTCGTCTTCATAGGTTGTTACTATTGAATACTTTTGACAAGAGTCAGAATACTGTGCAGACACTGTGCATCCGCCCACCCGCCAACGTGAATACATAATACAGCCTGTCTTACAACAGGAGTAAAAAAAGGAACTACATAACTTGATACAGTACATAAACTTATTATTATTGAAAATGAAAAATTACATAAAATATATTAGATAATGAGTTAATGGAAAGTTAGCAACACCCACTTTTTGGAGATTATGTTTGTTTGGGGTTTAACATAGTACTTTTTTTATTATTTCTCTCATATGATGGAGTGCCAGCCCAATGGGTGATGGAAACCACCCTTGATGCCACTGGCAACAAACAAAGACAAGACATTATACAAAGACATCACAAACAGATCGGCTTCACGTTGCCCCTTAGCTCAGAGAGCAGCAGGCAACAGGAAGCCCCTTGACATTACGAGACTCCCATTTAAACATGAGCAGCACTGAATGGCCAGTAAGTGCTACATGTGGAGACCAGCTACACTGTTGTGACTATAAGTTCTCTATCATCATATTGACCACACTGTCCAAATAATATCCACATTGGGAGCTAAAGACTGTTGACACAATAAGGCCTCTATTTGAACACAGGAGACAAAGTTGAACACAGTTGACTTTGATAAAGGTGAAATAACTAAATGATTGAGGAGCTGTTGTAGAAAATATTAGCGGGATTTGTATAGATTTAGCATCCCTGACTGATTGCATCTAACTCTTCGGCAGTCATGGGGAAATCATCGTCCATTTCCTCCACTCCACTTAGTTGAGTACTGCTCACTGGTTGGCTGGATTTTTGAGAAGTGGGTGTGTTCTGGGAGGAGTAATAGTTGGTCCTGTTTGTACGCGGTGTTTTAGGTGTTGCAGCAACTGAAAACACAAATTGAATTAAAATTGTTTAAGTGTTCTTCCTAAACATCTAACATTTATAAGTTGTATAATAATTTTGAAATTCTGCCATGTGTAGAAAGTCAGTTTTTTCATCAGCTTAGCTGAAACGACTCTGTGGATTACGCTAACCATGTGGTTATAGGGCTGTACAAACTCTGAGTTCTGAAAACCACCCCCCGTGACTGCCGGAGCCACAATTTGTGACTAACTCATATACCTGATGGTAGACAGATGGACTCGATCCCAGGAACGGTACATCAAAGTAGGATTAGTAAGTATACACACTCACCACTACGCCAGGACCACTCTAATATCAAGAAGGATTGGTAATAAACTATCATACCAAGTCAAAATAAGGCTGATCTCTTTCTTTGCAGTTGTTGTCAAGTTACTCTTTACCGCAGATGACATTGGACGGATTGTTTGATTGAAGTCAAAGATTGTACTCCATGCAGGCATGGAGATTTCAAAAATTGTGGGAAACTATTTTTCGGTTCTGAGGATTTTGAGCCTGGGAACCACTGGGAACCATTTTTTCGGTTCCCAGGTTGAAACATGCTGGGAACCGCTTTTCT